>JARBWK010000004.1:66930520-66990925 GCA_030556195.1 Anolis apletophallus | reverse complement strand
ATCAAGCCTTGCCTTGCCTTGCCTTGTTCCTGATCCGCATAGCCTTGCGGAGCCTTGCCCTGTTTCCTGATCCGCATCGGTTTGCAGAGCCTTGCCCTGTTTCCTGATCCGCATCGGTTGCGGAGCCTTGCCAAGCTTTTTGCCTATTTGCTACGTTATCTTGGACATTGTTACTTCAAGCCTTTTGGATTACATCATATTCTATTGGACTATATTCTTTGGAACTGTTTTTATATTCAATAAAGTAGTTAGCCTTTATTCTGTCTGTGTGTGTGTGATTAAGGGGCCGGTCAAGTCCGTGCATCGTGACAAGAAAATCCCACATTATCCATATGTTGGCTCAAATAACCCACCTCAAAGTAGATATCGTGGGATTTTCTATCTTGATATTCTGTGATATAGGGCTGTGTGGAAGGGCCCTGGGTTTCATTTTCAAAAGATCTGTACTATAAGGATTTAGTACTATCAGTGCTCAATGATTAGGTACATTTCATAGAATCATAAGCATTGGAAGAGACCTCGTGGGCCATCCAGTCCAACCCCCTGCCAAGAAGCAGGACAATCACGTTCAAAGCACCCCCAAAAGATGGCCATCCAGCCTCTGATTAAAAGCCTCCAAAGAAGGAGCCTCCACCACACTCCGGGGCAGAGAGTTCCACTGTTGAACTGCTCTCACAGTCAGGAAGTTCTTCCTAATGTTCAGGTGGAATCTCCTTTCCTGAAGTTTGAAGCCATTGCTCCACGTCCTAGTCTCCAGGGCAGCAGAAAACAAGCTTTCTCCCTCCTCCCGATGACTTTAGCTATGGAACTAAACCAAAACATGCCTGGAGAGCCATCTTCTCATTCTCTACCATAGACCAGCAGAGCTGGGTCTCTATAAGAAAGAAAATGATGAAAAGGCTCAAAGAAAACAACTTGATTTTACTAAGATACAATTTTGTTTCTTCAAATTAACCATAATGAAAGAGAGTGAACTCAAATTAAGGTAAAATAACACAGGGAAGCATCTTTCAGTAGCTGTCTGTTATTTCTATATCTTTTAATTCTTTAATTCACTTCCCTGTTGTTTCATTCCCCACTAGGCGAACCCCAGAGGTTTTATTGATACAATTCTTAGTTCTAGGAATAACAAGAATCCAGATCAAATCCAAACACAGCATGTATCGGTCTTATTCTGTCTGGAAAAGTTATCGAAATCAGCTTGTTTGCTAGTTCCTGAAGTTTAATAGAAATTAAAGTGTGCCTTCTTACCTCTCACTGAGGAAGAGTAACTCAAAACAGAGAGTGAAGAATGCCTTAAAGCTCATGCTGTCTGCTGAAGCTGTGCATAGGAGACCTCTCATTTGTGCTCTGTTTTTATTTTAAGACTCTGGAACATAATGGAGCAGAGTTTCTTTAATTAACTATACATTCTTGGGGCCTGAGGTGCCTGTAGAGGATTCACAGAATCTTTGTGCCAATATTAAGTACAGATCAGCTTAGGAAAAGTAGATGAAGCTGATGTGTTTTTTTCTCCCCCGACCTATCTCAACAAACAAAGGAAAGGAGTTTCTCCAAGGCCATCATTTCAAGATGCTGTGAAACCTATCTGTAGTGTCAGTTTTGTTCATATTCACACACACAGCCTTTCAGCTGGTAAAATTGTGGTCTCATTACTTCCTGAGGCCCAAGAACTGCCAGGAATGTGTTGACCTTCCAAGATATGTATTAATGCAACTTAACACAAGCTGTCCTGCTCTTCAGGATGGCCATTTGCCAAAAGGAAATTGTCAAGAGTGAGCAAAAAAAAAAGTGCCTTCTAGAGCCCCACACAGTAATGAAACAAACAATTTGGCTCTGTTTCCATGGTGCTGCCTCCTGGTTGTCTGCTTTGTTCACAATACAATTAGGTCTTGTCTTATGTGTAATATTATTTACACAGAACTAAAGGAACTTTGCATTTGACAGCTGCCTTTAATAGATTATTTGAAAATGCAGTCCTTGTTAGATCTACTCAGATATAAGCCTTGAGACAGGTGAGGATATTTGCAGTTAGAGTTACACAAATGAAACCTGGAGATGACTCCTATACCCAACATGATTATGTAGAAGAGGGGTTTTTCTTTCTTCTCCATCATTTTCACAGGCATAATTGTCCTCCCCATAATCCAGTGTGGTGTGTTGGCTTGATTGTTGGACTATAACTCTGGGGGGTAAGATTCAAATCCATACTTTTCCATTGAACCTCAATAGATGACCTTGGGCAAATCATATTCTCTAAGCCTCGGGAAGTCAAAGAATACCCACTCTTGAGCCAATGTTAGAAGGGGGGGGGCTGCAGTTAGCACAGCAGATTAAATCGCCAACTACAGAAGGTCCTGCCAATCAAAAGATTGATTGATTTACAGTATTTATATTCCACCCTTCTCACCCTGCAGGGGACTCAGGGCGGATTACAATGCACATATACATGGCAAACATTCAAGGCCAGTTACACATACAACTTATATAGACAAACGCAGAGGCAGTTTAACATTCCAGCTGCGCCCAAGCTTTTCTGCCTTCATGAGGTAATACTCGATTCCGGCCACAGGGGGAGCTGCTGCTTCACCGTGCATTGTGACACCGAGTCTTTTGATGGAGTACTTCCTCATTCTTCTGCACGCTGCTGGAAGGTTTTATGGTGTCGTAAATTAGTTAAATTAGGCTCCCCAGATAAATTTCCTATTTCACAGATGCAACTGTCTTTCAGGCTGCATAGATCGACAGCAAGCTAGACTAGACTAATCCGGGCTGGCTTCGAATCCATGACCTCTCAGTCAGTAGTGATTTAATGCAGCTGGCTCCCAGATAGTTGCATCACAGCCTAGTTCTGGTTGGCATTTCAAGCTGCAGGTCAGTGTGAGCTCCTGCTCTCAACTCTAGCTTCTGTTTACCTAGAAGTTTGAAACCAACAATGTGAGTAGATACATAGGTACTACTTTGGTGGAGAGGTAAAAGACGCTGGAAATTCAATCAGGAAGGTGTCCATGGACAACAGGCTCCTCGGTGTAGAAAAAATGGAACAACACCTCCCCATGGCCGAGTCGAGCACAGCATCCAGATGCCAGAGATGAAAAGAGGAAGGAAGCCTTGCCTCTGTTTATGTACTATCTGTCTTTGTTGTCAATTTTAACGGCATTGAATGTTTGCTATGTATGTACTCTGTAATCCACTCTGAGTCCTCTCAGGGAGGTAGAGCAGAATATAAAGATTATTATTATTATTATTAGATAAATGTTGTCCTTGTTGACATGTCTTTTACATCATGCTGTTTTTGAAGACTGTCCAAAGTGATTTCTCAGTTTCTGCTTATATGCTCATCAAATCAACCAGTAATCAAACTATCCTGGATGAAACCATGTTGAATACCTTCAAAAACATTGGGATAAACTATGATGGAATAACTCTTCTTTTTAAAGCTTATCTAAAGGAAAACCTCTGAACCTTTGGAAGTTCACCCATCACTGATGGCACTTAGCAGACTAGATTATTTGCAGGCTAGTAGTTCATTATTCACATCACAACGACTCCAGCTGAATTTGCACTGAGTTAAAGTGAAAATGTGCTGTCACATCTGTCACAGTATAAATATTTGACCTTTCCATATGGAAAGAAAAAGCACTAGATGCATGTGACAGTCTGATACCATTTGGCACAAACTCACCAGGAACGATCAGGCCCAATTTATAACACTTTTCTTCTTCTATGTTAAATTCTGAAACGGAACAGAAAGTTGATGGAGATATTCCAGTGCCGTTATTACAACGAAAAATCACTCCCTACACTTTCAGGTAGTACCATAATGCTTATTGAAGGACACACAGAAGGTCCCAAAATTTATGGTAAAGATTAGGAAAACAACACAATGCTCAGTATTTCCACTGGAGTCATAGCTGCTAATACTCAAATGATAGCAGACATAACAATAATCTGTGGGTTTATTTTTTGCATTTTCATGTACTTGTAGACTTGCTCCTGGAAGTGAATGTGAGAATCTCTCAGTCCTCCAACTTGACTTGGGGCAGACATTGACCTTTTGGGTTCAAACATCTGTAAAGGCATCTGGAGAAGAAACAAAAGGAAAGTTGGGAGCAGATCAACAGCAGGAAAGAGGAACAAGTTTTCAAGGAAGCATTGTTTCTAAGCCCCCTTTACATTTTTAGCTTCATGGGAAAACACAGGTCAAAAACAAAGACTTGAATATGATCTATGGTCACAGGTATCCAGGGCAGGTGATGGAATGTATTCTCCACCTAGTTCTGGACTTAACACAAGTGGGAATACAGCAAGGTTAAGTCATGCAGTTTATTAGTGCATACTGGATTTCAGTAACAAAATGGGGTGCCACTAGAATGGAAATCTGCAATCTTACAGTGTCTGAAGCAATATGTTACAAGGAAGGGAACTTTTTTTAGGGTGTGTTTTTTTTCATAAAATTTCTAATCAAATACGAAGCTAGCTTGATCACCACTAATACCCACACACACACTCACCGTGGTGCCAGAAACAGAAGTAATTTTGACTTTCTGAAAGCTATCTTTTAAATAAAATAGATTTCCCACACAAGTTTTTAGGGAACACCTTTTTTAAGATGTAAAACAGCATTCAAATTCTGTTTTTTTTCTTTCTTTTAAGCCTTAAACAGCTCGAGAGGAGCAAAAACAATTAACTCCCTGTCTTCAATCTTTTGTAAAACAGATTCCTAAAAAGGCGGGGGGGGGGGTTGGTTAGGGCTCACAAATGAGCTATACATCATATTTTACCACTCCTGGTTAAATAATTACAGATAGTAGTGCCCTCGCCCAAGCCATATACAACACATACAGTATTGAACTGTGCATACTGGCTATTTATATGCTTCAAACCCCCGGTGGCACAATGAATTAAACCGTTGTGCTGGCAGGACTGCTGACAAACAGGTCAGCGGCTCAAATCTGGGGAGAGTGGGTTGAGTTCCCTCTGTCAGCTCCAGCTCCCCATGCGGGGACATGAGAGAAGCCTCCCACAAGGATGGTAAAAACATCAAACATCCAGGTGTCCCTTGGGCAATGTCCTTGCAGACAGCCAATTCTCTCACACCAGTAGCGTTTTGCAGTTTCTCAAGTTGCTCCTGGCAAGAAAAAAAAATGCTTCAAGCTATTATAGTCAGAAAGTGCCAAAAAAGAAATGTCATAAGAAATCCTCCTCCTGTACCATTACTGAGGTAGAGGGAAACATTTGTGTTGATCACATTTTAAGGAAAGAAAGCAACGAGGAGAACTAAGAAGCAATGATAATGATATAATTTTGTATTTTTTGTGTATATCACCAAACATACAAATGCAACATGCAATGCAATATTTCGGAGCACAAGTAAATAACCTAATAGAGACCCTACATGGGTAAAAGAGATGCCAACATTATCATAGTGCATAAAGAGCATTCATATCTCTGAATAGAGAGTCCCATGAGAGAGTTCCTTCGCAAATAATATGATAAAGTCCACCTTCTTCAAGAAGAGAAAATATAAAGAATAATGTCCAATAGCAAGCGAAGTACTCTCACAGCGGCCGACGATCTCGTGGATGCGTGCGCTGAATCGTTTCGCCGTTTACAGGCTTTTTCTAGACCGGGGACGTCTTTCGGTGCTCCAATGTATTAGCTACAAATCTAGACAATATATACAATACAATACATCAGAATGGGTAAATTTTCCCCACAAAGCGACCCCGTATGAGGAGAGAAAGAAGCAGTATTCATACCTTAGTATATCAAGGGAAAATCACATAGAGGCATCAGGCCTTCTTTGGTCAGGTCATGGACAATGCAATGTGGAGCAGGGGAAGTTTATAGTCAAGAGATTAACAGTAAATGTGAACAGCTGAGAACTACACAAGGAGCTCGCTAACAGATAAATGATCATTGAGGCCTTTTGGTGACTCGCAGGAAAGGCGGATTATCCAATCGCGTTCTAATTGTAATAATCTGCGTTTTACATCCATTGAGGGTTTGGGTTCTACCTTATCCAAAACCATTACAGTGAACGCCTCATGGTGATGTTGTTTGCTAACAAAGTGAGAGTACAGTCTGGAATTATCACATCCTGTGTGAAATCTAGATCTATGTTCCTGTACCCTTTTTCGAATTTCGCGCCCGCTTTCGCCCACATAAATGTCCCCGCAAATACATTTTAGACAATACACGATATTACTAGACCCGCAGGTGGACCAGGTATTGACCTTGAACCTTCGGTGGTTGTAAGGGCTGACAATATGATCTGCTGGATCAATTAAATGGCATATAGAGCACCTGCCACACTTATGGGTAAATTGCTTGATTGTTTTTCTACCTGTTTGATGCTGTGATCAGAATGAATAATCAAACTTTTATATTGGCAGTGCGTTTGTATGCAATCAATGGTTTTTTTTGAAGCCCAGGAATGGACTGCACTAGGGGCCAAAATCTATTGACAATAGAGGAGATTTTGCGGGCATGGGGAGTATACGTGAGCGGCCAAACTATTCTGTCTTCTACAGGTTTGCTTTTATTCATAAACAAAGAAACGCGGGGAATCTTTTTTACTCTAAATAGAGCACTCTGCAGCACCGATTTAGGATAACCTCTGTCTTCCAAATTTAAAGTAAGCCTCTCCGCAGCCTTGAGGAATTCACACTCGGTAGATGAATTGTGCTTTAAGCGCATCAATTGCGAATAGGGGAGACTGTTGCGCAAAGAATGCGTATGGAAAGATCTGTAGTGCAGTAAGGCATTTTTTGTGGTTGGTTTTGTGTAGTTCCTCACTAGTAGTCTATCTCCATCTTTGTATACCGTCACGTCCAAAAAATTAATAGACATTTTAAGGAAACCCAGACTAATTCATGATTCCTGGACAAATCAGACAGAATGCTCATATGCATCAAATGGTACATTTCTCTGAATTTACAAATGTAGTATACGGCTGATACATTATTTACAAAATTCAGTGTTATAGCAAAATGCATAGAAAACAGCACTTATTTGTGTGCAAAATGCATATATCTTAAAAACTGAGTGGAAATAAAATACTGTTTTTTCTGTTATTTCATTGTTTTGTTCAGTTTGTAGACTGGTGAGGAAACTTAACAGAACAGACATGACTGAATGCATGCATGCAAAATTGACACTGGCTGGAAATAAATATGTTCATCCCTAGCCAGCACATCATTTAAGGTCAACAGAAGACACACCATGGCTGGTGTTATTCATAGTAGCAGGGGACATAAAGATAATGTTTTGTGACTGTCCCACAACCATGAAATCCCTTTACTCTAATAAGCCATCAAAGGAAGCTCAGAGTCTGATTATTTTCCAGCACTATAGGACCTTATATCACCTTGCTTTTCATATCTTGTGATATGATGAATTTAATATATATCATCATGCCGATTTAGCCATGGAACTTCAGCATCACGTCACCTCTGCAAACATCTAAAATATAGTCTTCTTGATAATCACCGCAACCTAGCGGTCACCATCAACCTTGATGTATGCATGAAAAATAGCCCTTGTATTCATAAACATAATGTTTCAAAAGAGCCTTTTGTCTGAAAATGATAAAATATAGTGTAATTTAATATTAGTTCATAGTTAAAGAAAAATATTGTCCCGAAGGATTTTATGTTATTACAAAGAACAAGTATAAGAACATAGCTTGACTATCATGATAATACACAAGGGACACATCATGACAACTATTTATGAATTGAACATATATATTTGTATGTGAGTCAAATATTAGAATTGGGGTACATTTTCAATGACAAAAGCTGAAGTTTGGTTTCTTCTCTGACATGACCTGCAACAATTTACAATCTGATCCCAAGCAGTTTCCTAGCAAAGGTAATTCTTATATTGTGATACTAGTTGTACCCACAATGCATTGTGGTGGCCAACCTGTGCTCTCACGTCCTCTCCTTTCTTCCTCTTCTTCCTTCCCTCCCTCTTAGATTTTCCTTCTCTCCTTCCTTCTCTTCTTCTTCCCTTCCTTTCCCACTTTTTCATTCCTTTCCACTTTCTCTCCTTTCCTCCTTCTCTACCTTTTCTTGAACTGCAACTCCCAGCAGTCCTCCTGATCGATTTATCTATCTACCTATATAGCTCTGTCTAATCTATCTATCTTACCTTGCTGGGAGTTGCAGTCTAATAATAGGAAATTGGAAATATGCAGGGATTGGGATGCTCCCAAAGAAATCCAAGGAGAAGAAAGCTTACAGCTTGGAAACAGTGCATTTGGATCATCCTCCTCTCCTAAAGGGCCTGGTCTAGGAATGCTGGGAGCTGTAGTCCAGAAGATAGTGTGAATATGCTATTGTGTGTTTTGTTTGCCAGAGGGAGTCATTTTTGCACATGTGCTGTAGCATCTTTTTGTTTTTTGGTTTTTTAAGTCCCTTCTGTTATGTTTTTCAGTGTTTTAATGAGTGATGGTCACTCGTTGACCTGATACATGTATTGTGTCCAAATTTGATATCAATTTGTCCAGTGGTTTTTGAGTTATGTTTATCCCACAAACAAACATTACATTTTTTATTTCTATAGATTAGGTTATAGAAAGAATAAAGAAAGTTTTTTCTGTTTTCTGATAGAAAGCCAAGCAGTAAAATGTGTGTTGCTGGTTTTTCTTATTCACAATAATAAAAGCCTGTGAAGTTGACAGTCCAATTTAGACAAATTATTTGCATGATGGCAAAACTATACTTTCTTTGTCTATAAGAATGCCTCAACAATGATATGGACAAATATGGAAGCGCATATTAGGAGAACAGATGTTGTTTATTGCTACAACAGCCATCCCACCAGTTATTTTTATTGACATTTTATTGGAACTGAGAAGAGATAAATTAATCCAAAACCCATAACTGTAGGCACTTACCCTTCCTTAAATGAAAGTCATCATGGAGTAATAGTTTGAGAGTTGGATTAGAACTCTGGGCCTGTCAGGCTTTTAGCTGAGACATCCAGACAATGCCTCTGGTTAAAGCAAATTAATTTGAATGACCACGGTTCTTCCAAATTAAATACCCCATTAGACATGGACCTTCCTGAAAGGTCTAATGGGGTATTGTACCCCTGGGGACTGATTACCGGGTACTCTCGAGGGTCAGTCCCCACAACAATTTTGCACTCCTGGACCCCAAAGGTGTCAGATAGCATCAGGAAAACCTGTTTGGGGGGGGGGGCGCAGAGGCAGTGTGGGGACTTAAAATGATGCTGAAGCAGGTTTCTTAAACCCACTTCGGTGCAGGTTTCAGCTCTATGTGGAAGTGCCCTCAGTGAGACTACAATCCAAATCCTGGTTTTTCCATAAAGACTCACAGGGTGACCTTGGGTGCATACATAAAATCAAACTGGCTACTATAAGAGACATAGCTTTTTCAGAGCTGGCTCACAGAATAGGGAACCCTTCCTGCTAGGCTCTTTTTCTTATTGACCTTTTGTTATCGTTTTATTCCAGCAGTGTTTTTAGCCAACTAACCTGTGTTTTGTTTTTAATCTTACAATTTTAAAACAGCTAACTGCTGGATGCTTCCATTCTGCTTCTTTTTCATTGTTTGCTTATTGTATGTTTTATGTTTTAAAGAATAGTTTATATTTTGCTGTATTTTCACGTTCAAAGCATTACAATAAAAAATTAAAGTAAACTGGTGGCAATATTTTCTAAATCATAGAACTTTAACATAAATATGGATTAAATCACATTTGTGTTTGTTAGTACATTTGTAGGCATAGTGCCTCCTTTCTCAGGCTCAGAGGCAACATGAATTGAAAGAGATTTCCCCTGTGCAATTATACGCTTCTCTAATGCATTGGTTCTTTCATTCATCCTTTAATTTTGCCTTTCCATTCACATCCTGTCACATCTATTCTTGGTAAAATTAGTTTCTTACAGAAATAAGACAGAGACAACTCTGAATGTAATGAAAAGTATCAATGTGATTTGGAGTGTCAAAACGTAGCTAATTCGTGATGAGGCAGAAAAATCAAGTCTCTTCAGTAACGTAATAAATCAAATTGATATTAAAACTTTGGGGACAACTGATATATAATTTGGCAGTTATGGCAGTTCTAGTGAAACTTACTTACTAATCCTTTATAACAAGGTTGAGACAGAGTAATGAATACTTCTAGCTGAAGGTTTTTGAAGCAGATATGAAATGACGGCTTACAATCTAAGTGTGAATTTCCAATTCCTTGTGGGAGTTCTGAAAAGCAGAGAAAGGTGACCTGATATCTCATACTAACTTTTTTTTTAAGTTTCAATAGGAAAGATGCATATTACTGAATATAGATTTTGGAAACTACTAATAGTTCTGAACATATTATTCTGATCCTTTTGCACCTTCATTGACTTGCAATCTGGGCCTAAACCTGCAAAGCAAATGAGGAGTCCATTCCAGAATTCTTCACATAAAATATTTATTTATTTATTTAAAACTTTTCTACCCCGATCTTCTCACCTCACAGAGGGACTCAGACCGGCAAACAGCAAGGATTCAATGCCAACATTTAAAATCTAAAAACATCACACATTCACAATAAAAACAAATACAAATACAATAAAAAGCCATTTGCCAAAGTAAAATCAAGTCCAGCTCAGTCCGTGTATTCAGTCCATATCAAGTGGTCAGTGGCTTTAGTCAATTAGCGATCTCCGCCCTCATTCTGCGAAGGCCTCATTCCACAACTATGTTTTCACCAGCTTCCTAAAAGTCAGGAGGGAGGGGGCAGATCTAATTTCATTTGGGAGGGAATTCCACAGCCGGGGGGCCACCACAGAAAAGGACCTGTCTCTCGTCCTCACCAGATGCAGCTGCGAATGTGGTGGGACCGAGAGCAGGGCCTCTCCTGCCAATCTTAATACTCTTGATGGTTCATAGGGGAGAATACGTTCAGACAGGTAAACTGGGTCGGAACCGTATAGGGTTTTGTAGGTTAAAACCAGCACTTTGATTAGTTTTAACATACAAGGAGACAAGGAGAAATTTTGTAGGTAAGGTCCCCCCCCTCGACTGACAGGCCACTGAAAGCAGGACAAACTCTCCCTGCTCCCACTCACCTGCTGCTCTGTGAAATAATATCTAGTTAAAGGGAAGACTTTCATGTTGGGACACAGGTTTTGCCCATTGAGCTCCCAAAAGCAGCTTGCTTCCCCCCAGTGCCAAATCCAGAAGGAAGATCAACTTCATGGAATCATATACGAGTATCTCTCTTCATCATGAAAGGAATTAATCACTTTCATCTGCAAAAAGAAATGTAGTTATTCTTTGTGGCATTTCTCTCAGCAGAGGAGGGAAGTGAGCCTTTTTCCTTTGTTGAGAGAAGCACAGCAAGACTTGTATCATGTCTGTTGGTAGAGCAAGGACTCCATCTCCTTCCTCTGCCAAGAGAAACTCAGACAAGTTTATTTTACTTCCTGCCTACCTCAACCAACTCCGAGGTAGCACTTGAATGTCCTTTTCAGTAACTACCGATACACTTGGTATCCATGAATCTGTCTAATCCTGCCTTGAAGTTGTTCAGGCTGACAGCTGTCACAACCTCTTCAGGAAGTGAGTTCCATAACCCAATGACCCTCTGGGTGAAGAAATATTTCCCTTTATTAGTCCTAATTTTCTTACCTTGGAGCTTCAGGAGTGCCCTCTAGTCCAAGTGTTTTGTGACAAAGAAAATATTTTTTCTTTATTCACCTTTTCTATCCCATGCATGATTTTATACACTTTGATCAAGTCACCTCTTAAACGCCGTCTTTCAAGGCTGAAAAGACCAAGGCGTTGCAACCTGGTTTCATAAGGAAGCCGCTCCATCCCTTGGATCATTCTTGTTGCCCTTTTCTGTACCTTTTCCAGTTCCGTTATATCCTTCTTAAGGTGCGGAGACCAGAATTGTACACAGTACTCCAAATGTGGTCTTACTTTGTCTTCACAGAGAGCTCCTTTCTTTGTTGAGAGAGGCACAGTGAGACTTGCATCATGTATCTCTTCAGAACAAGAAGTCTGTCTCTTTCCTCTGCCAAGAGAAGCTCAGTGGAACTACTGTTACTCCTCATGGCAGGAGAAAAAGACAGACTCTCAGTTTCTGTTGTTTTTCTCCATCTTTTACAACTTAATGGAATTTACAAAGCTACTGCTCTGAGCGACACCTCTCTAGAGGGGGAATTTGAGGGTCCTGGGCTTTGAAATGTTCAATCAAAAGCAGGAGAATTAATTCTGTGGCCAATGGTCTACATGCAGTGTGTGGGGTTGCGTCTTATATGACCCTCACTCTCCCTAGCCTTCTACCTGCTGTTTATTTTAAAATGGTGGAAAATAACTTTCTGGATCTAAAATAGCCTCTAGGGGACATGTGGGCCCATAAATGCTGTTTGGGGAGGGGGTCTACACTCCAGACAGCAAAAATGGCATCCAAGAAAGACCAGAATTGACTTCTGGAAACCAAAGCGCACTTCTGATCACCTTGATCGGTCTTGCTGGTGTGGTTGATATGCCTTGCTGGCGTGGCTCTATGAAAAGTCTGAAGATGAATAAAATGCCCCTCTGACCAGAGAGTTTCAACTTCTGACCAAACAACAACACACTGTGAGGAACTTGCCCACCATTTTGCAGATAAGATTGCTCAGGTTCGTTCTGACTTAGATGCCACAGTTGATACAGTTCTGGTGGATGTAACCTTGGCACCTGCTTGTTCTGTGTTGATGGATACCTTCCAATTTGTGCAGCTTGAGTATGTGGACAGGATTCTTGGAGGGGTGAGAACCACATTATGCATTCTAGACCCTTGCTCTTCCTGGCCAGAGCGGGACTGGTGGAGTGGGTCAGGGAAGTGATTAAAGCCTCCCTACATGAAAGCAGGGTCCCTGCAGGCCTCAAGGAGGCTGTGGTAAAACCACTTCTTAAAAAACCTTCCTTAGACCCCTCTGTATTTATTTATTTATTTATTTATTTATTATTTCAAACATTTACCCTGCCCTTCTCAACCCTCGGAGGATGACTCAGGGTGGCTTACAGCTGGCAGCAATTCAATACCCCCACATACAAAACATTAGATTAGATTAAATTAAAATCCAATTAAAATAAAACACTAAACAATTAGCCTGTCCATAATAAGTAAAACATTAGATTAGATTAAATTAAAATCCATTTAAAATAGTATTAACTGGTTGGCAAGAACAATGATTCATACTCTTTTTGGGGGCCATCTAAAAATAAATTTTAGGTTTAATTGTAAGAGTGTGTCTTAAAGTTTACCTTTTGGGCAATGGCAGGTTACCAATGCCCACTCTGTTGTCTTATAAACAAAGCCTGTCCATAGTCCAGAAAACAACTGTAGGGAGTGATAGCTAGCTAGTACTATAATGGCAAATCCTTTTTCAAAGACCACTTTTAAACACCCAGAACGTGAAATCTTAAATGGATTCAGGGAGAATTGATGCCTGTCAACCACAAATATTATGCTCAGCAATAAATGCTTTGAATATTAAAAGTCAACCAAGGCATTAAAATCTAATCTCTCTCTTGTGATGCCTTGGTGCTCTTATGAAAACTAATTCTTTGGATTTGGCAGGATTCCTTTTTTATTTATTTTGCCTCAACCTGACCTGTTGAAAGAAGAAGTATTTCAGGGGGATATGAACAACAATAAATATACAGCTAACCCAGTGCTCTAACCTACAGTTGAAGCTGACTGAATAGCAGAAAATTTCCATCAACTTCAAGTGACAGAAATAAGAACCAATGGCTCTAAGTGTAATGTAAACCCCCCAAAAGGTGAACTCTGCCCCTGAAGAAGTTAAATAGGAGAACCTCTACCCTGCACCATGAAGATTCACCACATCTGGAAGACCCCACCCCATTCTTGATTATCTACTGTAATCCAAATGGTATCCCTACTAGATGGTCTCTTGGAACAGAAAACTGGCAAGTCCAGTTTTCTGAAACAGACACTTGCCAGTGCCTCACTGTAAGGCCACCTAAATTGAAACATTGGATAGATATGTACTCTAAAGAGCCCTATCAGTCACTTTCATGAGAGCAACTGGTCCAGTTTATTTATTTATTTACTATATTTCTACCTTGCTCTTCTCATCCTGAAGGGGACTCAGAGCAGCTTACAGTTTGGCGACTTCAGTGCCACATTGCAAATACACAGTGTATAAATACATCATATTAGACAATAAACAGATTAAACATATAAATACAATAACACTGTTAAAAACTGTTAAAAACATAGCCCAAAAACCATGGTCATCCTTCATGCTGCTGCATTCATGTCAGTTCTGTATTGCACTATTCCCCAAACGTCTAGTTCCAGAGCCAGGACTTAACTTTATTTCCCCCACTTGTGGTGGCCACTCTCCTTTTGCAACAAAAGCCACATTAGGAGCAACTGAAGTAATTCTCTAATCTGATTATGAGACCTTGCTGTGAGAGGATCCTTCCTCGCACCAAACCCATATGAGTGAAATGGCTCTAAGACATCTGTGTCACAGTGTGCAATATCACTGAACACACAGTATGAACTGAATACACATTTTTCCTTAGTTAAATCTACTGTATATAATGAATTACTGGTGAGTGAAGCCCAAATACCTGCCTACTCCCTTGGCTCCACAGTCAGTCTACTAGCTTTGGCTCCAAAGCATCTTCTCGACTACCATAATTTCCTACAGGGTCAACTCAAGCATATTTGTCCCCCTGCATACACATTATTTCCTCATCTTTCCTAGTGGTGAATGTCAAGATTGCTACCTTTTGAAAGTGAAGAGCCATGATTAAATTCTCATAATGAGAATTTCTACACCATTTCTTGATCATTTTATTTTCCATTACAATCGCCTTTAAAATTATTGGGGGGTTTTTCAGTTTCCCCCCATACAAATTGGAACAAAATCTTGACAGAAATAACCTACACCTTCATACAAGTGATTTCTAGTGAAAAGGTGAATTAGGATAGTGAACCTGGTTTTGCTCATTGTACTGAAGATCACTCATTGGAGGGAGTGGGAACATCAGCTAGCTGCTTTCCAATTAACTGGAAAACAGGCATTCATTACTACTAGCAGCTGCTACCAGTAAGTGAAGATTGGGAAAAGGATGAGACTACTTAGATAATATTACTTAGGGCACATCTACACTGAGCACTCAGGTTGGTTTGGAACTGGTTTGGGAAAAACTGGTTTCACTTAGCAGATCATTACATAACATGTCTGGAGAAGGTTTGAGGTCAGGTTGGTGATTGTATTCATCACAAAAACTGGTGTCAAATTGAACCCAAAAATCACAAAATTATTTTGCAGTACTCTGGAGGCACAGGAGATGGAAGTGGGGAGGGGAAGGTGACATTTACCAATGGAGGTAATCAATTATCTGTCCCAGGGAGTCAATTAGACCCCTGCTCAGCCATGCCCTTAAGATGTTTTTGGCAGCTCCCCGCTATCTCGTTCCCAAAATGTAAAAGTGCTCTGGTACAGGCAGGTGTGTACAATGTGCTTCATATTCTGCAAAGTTGTTTTTCAAGAGAATTCTTTAACCATGAGATCCTTTCTCCTCTTGTATACTTTACTCCACATAGCTAATAGGCAGAGAAAAGAACATTCCAATGGATTTTGCACTGTGATAATTTTACCATACAATCCAGTGATATATATTCTGTTCTCTTTATAAGTTCTCAACAGCTACTTTGAATTAAAGTGTTATCTCAGCGCTCCATATTTTCAGTTAAAGGGAGCTCAAATTGTGACATTTTAATGACATGGAGCATTACAAAGCCTATTCTGATGGCTATGTTCACATGACTAATATAAACTGATATAGGCTTTGACAGCAAATATTTCATGCAGTAGCCTTGAACATATTAAAGTAACTCAGTCAATATGGACAATAAGGAAAATGGCAAAACCATCGTGCCAATGGATCTCTCAAATGAGCAGGAAATGATGTTACTGAAAAATTTTTGACCAGATTATGGTTCAAGCAGACATGTTAGAAAATAAACACCTGCTAAAACTAATCCAGAATAAACTCCTTGGAAGCTGTTTGCCAAATAATTAAGAATCTGACAAATATGTGTCCAAAATAGTACAGTCATAGAGTAACTTTCATGACAAAGACTGGTGTAAATGTTGAGCTCAAGGATGTCCTGATTGAAAAGTAAAATTTCAGTCAAAATAGATTTTTTTCACTTACACATAATACACAATAATATTTTTACAAACAATGAGTCTTGATCCAAATCTGCTGAGAATTCATTTCTTTGGTGGGTTCCAAATAGGGACTTAAGAGAATAAACAGAACTCTAGATGTGACTTCTTATTATAGAAAGCCACAGATAAGAGTCTTCTTTAAGAATATAAATTCTTGCAGTGAGTCTTGAATTCATTATACTTGTCTGTCTGATATTTTCAAAGTCCACATTTACAGCTCTGTGATGACAATTTAATGAACTACTACGGTAGCTGTGCCCTGCCACGCGTTGCTGTGGCATACTCTGGTGGTATGGAAAATAATGTAATGACAAAGTGGTGGTATTTAATATATGTTTTTTACTGCTTGTGAGTAAACAATTCCAGATATGTAACAATCTGAGCCAGATAACATCTCCCAACTAAGGATTTCCGCTGGCAGGAAGAAGCCTGGGTTTGAAGCTATAAGGCTATTCAGTGGTTTTCAAGGAGGGAACTTGCAACATTCACACTTGGCTCAAGTACAAAAGAGTTCTTTCTCTCACCTTTCACAGATCTATAATGAGAAGCCTCCCAGAGGTTGTTAAAATATCTGGGCACCCCCTGGAGAAGATCCTTGAAGATAGGCAATTCTCTCACAGAAGATGTGACTTGTAGTTTCTCATGGTTGAGGAGATATGTGTGCCTGTATGTTTGTGAGTATGTGTGTATATATGTGTGTCTACAGGTGTGTGTGTGAATATATGTGTGTTTGTTTCCTCCTTCTTTCCTTCCTTCCCTCCTTTATCATTTCCTCCTTCTTTCTTCCTTCTCTGCCTTTTTTTACATTCTTTCCTTCACTCTTTGGTTCTATCCATCCTTCTCTCTTTCCTTCCTTCCTTCCTTCCCTCTTTTTCTCCTTCCGTTCTCTGCTTCCTTCCCTCTTTCCTTTCTGCTTTCATTTTTATTTCCTTCTCTCCTTCCTTCTTTTCCTGCCTCCCCTACACTTTTTGTTTCCTTTCTTCCGTCCTTTCCTTCACTCTCTCCTTCCTTCCTTCCTTCCTTCCTTCCTTCCTTCCTTCCTTCCTTCCATTCTTCCTTCTTTCTCTCTTTCTCCCTCCTTCCTTCACCCTTTCCCTCCTTTATTCTTCCAGTCTTTCCTCCCCCATTCTCTCCTGTACCCAGCCAGTGGGTGGCTATATGTGGTTTAATGGTAATCAAAGAAAAGAGAAGAGCTGAATTCTGATAAATGTAATTTTTCCTTCCTTTTTTCTCTACCTCTATCTTTCCTTCCTTCTTTGGTTCTATCCTCCTTCCCTCCCTGAAATCAAAATTATATGTATGTATCTGTACCACAATGGTTGTTGCTTGGTGGGAAGTCAGTGGCCCTTCATGTGAGTAAAATACATAAAAATAGGAAAATGTTACTGAAAACTATCATGCCTCCCCCCCCACCTCCAAAAATGTTAACCTTTAGTAATTCCTCCATTTCTACCTTGTCTGCATCCACAGATTCCACAGGTTGGAAATATCTCTATATAGGAAATAGCATCTGTTGCTAGGTGAAGTGGCCGTCTGTGATGTGTATGAGGGGAAGGGAGGGAGGAAAGAAAGAGGCCTGTTGGGATGACGACACTGTGAGGTAGGTGCTTTCAAAGCTGCAGAAAGGGAATGAGAGGAAAGAAGGAAGGAAAGAAGGAAAGAAGAAAAGAAAGAAAGAAAGAGAAAAAGAAGGGAAAGGAGAAGGAAGGGATGGGGTAAGAAAGAAAAACATATGGGTTGAGTAGCCCTTACCAGAAATGTTACCTGTATTTGCATCTCACTTCTTTCTCTCTCCCCCTCTCTCCACACACACAAAAGCACACATATATATATATATATATATATATATATACACATACACACACACACAGATGATGTATTCCTTATCCAAAAGAAGAGATAGTTGATAAATGTTTAATCGATGGATTGACAGAATGGAGAGGCAGATGGCAGATTGATAAATAATTGATAGGCAATAGAAAGATAGAGATTAATAGATAGATTAAATATACATAGGTAGAAAGAGAAGAATATATTGGAGGAAGGGAGTGAGACAGGCAGACAGGCAGATAGAAGAATGAGTGAGAGAGTTTAAACAGATGATAGAAAGGGAGTGACAGATATACAGATAGAGATTGAAAGTTATAGAAAGTTATAGTGGATAGATAGTAGAAAGATAGTGATAGATGATAGAAAAAAAAGACACAGTAATAGATCAATAGATAGATAGATTATAGAGAGTTATATAGGTATTGAGAGATGATAGAAAGGGGGTGATCGCTATAAAGACAGAGTTAAATAGATGATAGAAAGGTAGTGGTAGATATATAGTCAGACTGTGATATAGATATAGAAAGTTATAGATAGATTGAAAATAGAAAAATAGTGATAGATGTTAGAAATAGAAAGATAGTGATAGAGAGACAGACAGATAAACGATAGAAAGGTAGTGATAGAGGATAGAAAAAAAGATAATGATAGCTATGTAGTCAAAGCAAGAGAGTGAAATAGTTGTTAGGAAGTGATGGATATATACAGAAACAGTGATAGATAAAGTTTAGATATAGAAAGATAATAGTGGTAGAAAAAGAAAGATAGTGATAGGTATACAAAGAGTGATAGTAGATATACTAGATAATACTCGTATAAATATAGTAATATTTGATAGAAAAAGAAAGATAGCAATAGATAGATGATAGAGAGTGATAGATATAGGTAGAGAGAGAGATGATAGAAAGACATCAATAGATGTAAAGACAGAGGGAGAGTTATAGATGAAAGAAAAGGAGTGATAGATATATAGACAGACAGTAACAGATAGATATAGAAAGTTAGACAGATTAGCTTAGACTTCCACAGACCATGAAGACCCCCATTAATGACAGACCTGGACCAAACTTGGCACACAGAATGCCCATGATAAACAGAAAATACTGGAGGGGTTTGGGAGGAATTCACAGTGATTTAGGGGAGATGTAGTTTACCTACATCCAGAGAGCACTGTGAACCCAAACCACTATGCATTTGGACCAAACTTGGCACAAATACTCAATATGCCCAAATCTGAACACTGGTGGAGTTTGGGGGAAATAGACCTTGA
Organism: Anolis apletophallus; assembly: GCA_030556195.1. Classification (NCBI taxonomy): domain Eukaryota; kingdom Metazoa; phylum Chordata; class Lepidosauria; order Squamata; family Anolidae; genus Anolis; species Anolis apletophallus. Next base: position 66,971,591 of record JARBWK010000004.1, on the reverse strand, counting down.
CATTTGGGAGTTATAGTTGTTTGGATTTATACTTCACCTACAATTAAATGGCCAGAAAACTCAACTTGCATAAGATAGAGAAAGCCAACATTTCAAAAGATGTTGAGGCAACAATCCCTTTTTGGCACAAGTGGAAGGGGGTAAATGGCCGCAATCACTGTGATGATGGTTGGGGATAGAGACCATATCTGTCAATAGAGAAAAATCTGCCTTGTGGTCTCTGGGAACTGGAAAGATGTCAATATAGCAGTTTCCTCTAGTGATACAAATGGCTTTCTCTGTCACCTCTCTGCCACCATTATAAACCACTTGAAAATGTGCTTTAGATTGGCATAATAGACCATGGTATAATATACAGCCTAAATTCTACCAGTAATCTCAATGAGGATTGGATATACTAAACCAATGCAGTTTACACAAGTGTAGATTCACTATTCAGTTGTCTAATTTAGTTGGACATACCAATAAATTTAAAGTCTATGTCTCAAAAGAAATGATTCAAGCAGATAGCCAAATAATTTTAAACCTCAGACTGGTGTCACTTGCTTCTTTCTTCTCAGATGTCACTAATTTGCAGTCTTGTCATGAACTGGAAGCTGCTACATCCTCAAACGCAACATAACTGCCATGTGACAATGTTTCCCATGAACCTTGTTGCTATGAGACATGGTAGGGAACAGCGTTTCCATCTCATCCTCTGGCTAATAGAAAGTAATTGTAAATCTCTCTAGGGGCCTTCGGGGAGAGTCATAGCATATTTATAATCTTATATTATTATCCATGACCAGTAGTTGGCAAACTCTTAGCAATTACTTGTTGATATATACTAATGACTTCCTGGTTTTTCCAAACAACTTAAAGTATAATTGTCACCTTGCTTAAAAGCTGAGAGTGGTCTCAAAACATTTAGGGAATGAATCATTCAATTACTGAGTCAGATGTATGTGTCTTGAACACAATTAAAATTTTGTCTCTATCTGTAAATAACATATTACGCTTGCATAATGGTCTCTTCCTCTCTAAATTGATTGTTTAGGAAGTTGCTATATAATTACAAGGTAATTTATTATGAAAATGGCTTCTCCTAATCCAAAGATTCCAACATGCTCTGTTGCAATTTTGCTTCTCTGCATCATTAATGAGAATGTGCTATTCTCTCTCCCCTATCTCTCCTTCACCCCTATACATTAGTTATTTGGGATTACTTGGACAGTGTAATATAATGGCATGCTTATCTAATTTAACACACAAATCAGAAACAATTTTGAACCGTATAAGACAGCAGATTGGTGATCTGATTCTTTATAATTGATTGTATTGGGGAAGAATGGTCGACATGATGACAACACCTGATGAAGATTCATGGAGCTGTTGAGATGGACAAATTAACTAAGATGATGAAGGGAAATATTTGTCCCACAAGAAGCAAGATTAAGACTTATTAATTTACTAGTTATAATAAGGAGGGGGTATTTCTTTACTGTGGGTTTTAGGAATTAGTAGAATGTTATTAAAAGTAGAAGGGTGATTGTATGGTCTGGGGCCAATGTACTTGAGGGACTGTCTACTACCATATGTTCCCCAGAGATTTCTTCGATCTGAGGATCAAAACCTCTTACAGATCCCTTCCTTACGGACTATCCATTTGTCCTCAACTAGGCAGAGGGCCTTCTCTGTTGTTGCGCCGAGCCTATGGAACACCCTGCCACCCGAAGTCCAAGCAATCACTGAACTGCCAGCATTTCGGAAAGCCTGCAAAACAGTTCTTTTCCATCAGGCATTTAATGTCTAGCCATTCCTTGGTTATGGGCTAACTTTGTTAATCTGTTTTAATTGCTCCATCGAAGACGGAGATCCTATGGCCCGGTCGCCCTGGGTTGGATGAGTGCCGGTTGCCTACCCTGGATGGCGAGCAGTTAAGGCCGTCATCTTTGGTAAAAAGCCTAGGGGTCCACTTGGACCCATTGCTGTTCATGGAGGCCCAGGTCTCCATGGTCAGCAAAATATCGTTCTTCCATCTATGACAGGCTAAGCGACTGGCCCCCTACCTATCCAGGGATGACCTGGCTACGGTGATCCAAGCGACGGTCATCTCGAGGTTAGACTACTGTAACCCCCCCTTTACGTAGGCCTTCCCCTGTCGACAATCCGGAAACTCAAACTAGTGTAAAATGCGGCGGCTCGACTACTGGTGGGTGCACCGGTAAGAGAGCACGTCACTCCCATCCTGCAACATTTGCACTGGCTACCAATCGAGTACTGAATTGTCTTCAAGGTGCTGGTTTTGACCTTTAAGGCCTTGTACGGTCTGGGGCCAGTGTACCTGAGGGACCGCCTTACCTCGTATGTTCCCCCGAGATCACTGCGTTCGGAAGAGCGTAATCTTCTGACCATACCATCTCTCCGTTCCTGTCACCTTTCTTTAACGAGACAACGGGCCTTTTCAGTTGCAGCCCCGGCACTATGGAATACATTGCCGGATGATGTGCGGACCATCACAGAACTTATTCCATTCCGGAGGGCATGTAAAACCATCTTGTTTAGGCAAGCCTTCAATTGAAGCCCGGATGTGGAACTGCTATGTCTTCCAATCTTAAGAAGTCTTGTGTATCACCTGTATTTTACTGCTTTTATGTAACTGTTGCGCTTTTATGCAATTTTAATCTTGCCAAAGGACTGTTATCTCAGCTGTATGTAAACCGCCCCGAGCCTGCTGGAAGGAGCGGTATACAAGATCGAGGAAATAAGTAAATAAATAAATTAATTAATTAATACTGTTTTTATGGTTATGGTTTTAATGCTTTGGTCAATGTACTGTAAACCGTCCTGAGCCAAATCGGAAGGACGGTGTACAAATCGAAACAATAAATAAATAGGTTTTTCTGTTTGTTAGTTTTTTTCCTATTGTGTAGGTGTGCATCCTTGTTTGTATTATGTTTGCTATCTGTGTTCATATTTGTGTTATGTTTCCATCTGTGTTCATATTTGGGCATATGTAATATTCATGCTAAGTTTGGTCCAGATCCATCAGTGTTTGAGTCCACAGTGCTCTCTGGATGTAGGTGAACTACAACTCCCAAACTCAAGGTCAATGCCCACCAAACCCTTCTAGTATTTTCTGTTGGTCATGGGAGTTCTGTGTGCCAAGTTTGGTTCAATTCTATCATTGGTGGAGTTCAGAATGCTCTTTGATTATAGGTAAACTATAAATCCCAGCAACTACAGCTCCCCAATGACAAAATCAATGTTTTAAGTGATGGTCACTCCTTGGGTTAGTAGGTGTCTTGTGGCCAAATTTGGCGACAATTCGTCCAATGTTTTTTGAGTTATGTTAATCCCATAAACGGACATTACATTTTTATTTATATAGATAAAATACAATGCAGCTAGACTCCCAATAACATTACAGTTATTTGACACTAGGCACATCTGCCTGAAGAGGATATTCCATATTCAGGAGGTGAGAGACAAACCATTATGTTCCCAAGTGTACAGAGTAGACAAGCTGCAGGATTTTCATTGTCTATATTCACCACAAGCAGCTGACAAAGAATGTGCAATTCTGGGACATAAAGTCCAACAATAAATATATATTTTACTTAGTGCTCTTCCATACAGCCATATATCCCAGAATATCAAGGCAGAAAATCCCACAATATCTGCTTTAAACTGGGTTATCTGAGTCCACACACAGATAATGTGTGATTTCCTGCCTTCATATTCTGAGATCTAGGGCTGTGTGGAAGGGTCCTTAGTTATTCAGTCAGTTTTGAATTCTGGCTCCTACTAGTCGTGTATTATTAAGAATAATTTATTTAATGAATGATAAAATCATTATCTCATTTTGGAAATCAAAACATATAGTTTCTTATGTGGTGAAAGACAGTATCATATTCTATTCCTGGCATATTTGTAGAACCATCCAGTCTATTACCTTAGTGGAGCCTCCCTTATCCAAAATGCTTGGGACCAGAAGTGTTCCCCTTTTTGGTTTGGGGGGGGGGGGTGGAACACTTGCATATCTATAATGAGATATCTTGGAGATGGGACATAAGTCTATATACTAAATTCATTTTGTTTCATATATAGCTTATACACATTGCCTGGAGATAATTTTATACTCAATATTTAAAAAAATAATTGAGCATGAAAGAATGTTTGTGTACATTATACCACCATAGAGCAAAGATGTCACTATCCTAGTCCCCTGTGTGGATAATTCTGGATAAACACATATTGTACTCAACCTGTACAATAACGGATATCTTATCTAATAAAAGAAATAATTTGTGTTTGGACCTGAAGAACTAAAAAAATGGTTATAAAATAGCTTGAGTGTTTTGATCATTAGTGATATTTATGGCTGAAATCCAATTGATAGTCCCAGACAGAGTAGCTCCACTAAATGAAAGGCATTTCTAGAAATAGTATTCAACAATTGTTTGAGATTAACAATTGGATTTACAATTGGATTAACAATTGGATTTAGGTCATCATTATGTCTCATGAGGTGGATGGAAAAATAAAAAGACCATGCATTGTATTTCAAGAAACGGGTTCTGAATAATGACCTTAGTTTAGACAGCACAAATTGCCCACTCTTGCTCTGTGTCACTTCAAATGTCACACACACACACACACACACACACACAGGAAAAATCCTTCACACGGTTAATGTATCTTTTTCTTCTCAACTTTTACCAAAGTCTTTCCTAACATTCAGGTTAAGAGTCCATCCTCTTAAACTACTGTCAAGTAAAACGTGAAATAACATCAGAAAAAGAAGGGAGAGCTTAAAAAACCTAGTTTCATTCAAACCTCAACTGCCTAGGCATTTTTATAGTGTAAAAGAACAATTTTGTTAGGTCTTCTTCTCTAGACATATTGTACATTACAAAGGAGTTTGCTATAATGATTTCAAAATGAACTTGCAAAAGACTAAGCGATGTCATAGGAGTTCACTTAATCTTGCTCAAATGCATATCATATTCAAGAAGTGCCAAGTAAAATTTTTTGATTTGGCTGCAGTTTACTTTCTAAAGAACTTGCTATGATTTTAGTTTCTAAATGATAAGGCAAAGCCACTGTGTGAAATGCATACATTGCCTGCATGTCAATCCCACCTTTGCAATAAGCTTGCTGTGTGCTGTGATTGACTGCTAATTATTTATTTGTAAAGGAAACTGCACATTACTGCTTTTCAAAGTGCTATCTGTTGTGGTACAGAGACGGCCGTGGCTGAGTCCAGGAGTTAAAAGATAACAAAAGTTTATTTGAACAACAAATGGGTATTGGAAGAACAAAAAATAGCCTATCATCGGCTGTACAAAAAGCCCCAATAACCCCAGGGAACCCCAAAACCAAAAATGCTGAGAAGAAAAGAACTCAAAAACAAACAGCAGACGTCCTTCTGCGGCGTTCAATCAAAGAGATGTCCATAAGGCGTGGTCCAAACAATCCAGAGATCATAGGGCAGGAAACAAACACACAGGAAAAGGAGGAGACGTTCCAGAGTCGACAGGAGCCAAGTATACAGAAAACACATAATTCACAGCCCCCCATAAAACACAACATCTTCCTCCCTCCATGTAATACTATACCAAACACTCTGTAGCAGGAAACTCACAGCAGTCACAGTGAAGGTCAAGAGGTACACGGCAGCAGCTAAACACAAAAAGCAGACATGAATCCCAAAACCCCCCACCTTTTCCCAATATCAGCTAGAGCTGCCATAGCAACTCTCCCAAGGAACAAAGTGGATAAAGAACCCAATAACTCACGAGTAATCTGGAAACCAGGAACCAGAACACAGGAACACAGGATACATGAACCAGAATAACAAACTCCTTGGCCACCGTGAGGGTCAAGCCAAATACTCACTTCTTATATAGCACTATCAATCAGATTCATCAGAGAACCCGCCCTGCTCCAAAGCAGCAGCATTCCCATTCCCTGCAGCTGTCGTACCATGTCCAGATCTCCAACCCAGCCACAGCTCTTCTTGGCTTAAAGGGCCCCACTCAGTTTCTGAATGAGAAGATGGCCAGTCCTGATCCGTCTGGAACCCCAGAAATGTGCTGTCCCCCGAGTCCGCGTTGCATACACCTCTCACTTCCTGCACCAATGCTGAATCTAGGTCTGTATCACTTTTCCTCTGACTGTAATTCTGCATTCCCTGGAAACCCTTCAAATGTATCAGACTCAGAAGGCTCCCTAAGTAGATGCTGAATCTTTCTCCTCTGTTCTCTGTCTGAGTCAAGGCTTGAGGCACTAGCCACTCTCTTTACCCCAGCTGTAGGAGCCTGATCATCCAGTGCCGCACCCCAAACTGAGCTACTGCTTGATGTTACTGCCTCAGCACCTCTCTCCATGCTACTATCTGTAGTAACTGGAGGCTCATTTACAACACTATCAGTTAGATACTTAAGTTCTGAATACGGGGAATTGCTGCTAGGTCATACTCTCAGACCTTTCTGTAAGGAATATCTCCAATATGGTCCTGCCAGGATTTTACTTTCTTGGGGGTGGGCACTCTCCTCAGTCCTGCCATCGCCAAAGTCATATCTGATTGGGATACAGTGACATGAGGGAGTCTTCTTAATGGCTGCTCTGGAAAACTCTGGGCCCTTCCAGACAGGCCCTCTGGTAAAAGTGAATTAATCTGGAACAAAGCAGGATTTCCTTGCTTTGTTCTGAATTAAATACCTGGTAAGACTCAGACCATAGGTAAAATCTGGGCTTTACCAGGTGTGGACCCTATGTCTCAGTTTTCCAGGCTCCAAGAGCCCGGAAAACTGAATGGGCACCGACCCTTCCCCAAAACCCCAAAATAAACTCTTAAAATTTAAAACAGCTCACCCAGCTTTCATTAAGGTACCCCCCCCCCCAGTCTCCGCTGCATCATTTCTACCCACTAGGAGGACTCCAGGGCTACCTTAAGTTGCTTTAAATGTTAAGGGCCTTTCTTGGGGGGGGGGGGTTCTGGGTGTGTGGGTGCCATCCCAATAGTTATCAGGATGGCATCTAAATACCCTGTTCAGGAAAGCCTAAGTTTGAGAGTCCTTGTGGGGATAAAAACCCATGCCAAAGCGGGTTTTTAGTACCCACTTCAGTGTGAGTTTTACCCCGTCTGGAAGCATCCTCTGCCAATGGAGGAGCAATTAATTCCCTCAGGTTTTTTCCTGATTGAAAAGACAATTTTATTCCTGAAGGACTTAAGGATTTAGGCTGGTCTTCTGCTAGTGGAATCAAATTGAGTCAAGTTCTGGCCGTGTCTTTTATTGGTGAGTTTTTCATTGTGTTTCGAATGTGTTTTCGTCAAGGTTTTTAAGGCTGATTTTATTTTTAATCTGCATTTTATTATTGCTAGGGATACCTTTTTTGGTGGAAACATCTGATGTATGTTGAATAAACAAAGCATGTTGATTCAGAAAGGTGAAAGAAGTCATGTTGTAGTTAAATGGCTCAAGTGCAACAAAGTATATTCAGATTCACACCTTTCAACAAAACCATTTGTCCCTGCATTAGCCTCCCTATGTCTTGAGATCTTTTGCGGAGACTTTTCTGTCATATCACCTTCACAGGTACATCTGGTGGGGACATGGGAAAAGGCTTCATCAGTGGTTGATCCCAGGCTCTGCTTCATAGAAATAGACTTTCAATGCTTTTGTAAGTAGGTGAAATACTATGTTTCAGAAAGCCATTGAGGCCTAATACATGAAAGTACCTTTCATATGCCTTGTTGTTTATAATTGTTGTTCTTTTTAATCATGATGTTTTCAATATTATTGATAATTTAATTATAATTTCAATTATTTTATAGGCAGTATAAAGAATGACAAGAGTTTCAAACCAATAACAGCTGGAGGGCTACATGTTTACCAGTATTTAATGCTGTAGCAACATATGTAAGCAACAAAAAACCAATCCATATAACAACGCATTATGTGTCATATTTCCCAATATTTTTCTCCCTTTCCTGCTTAGGTCTCCTTACCACCTTCCATTAGGAAAATTATCTGTTATTTTATTTCTTTCGCTGATTGTACCCTTTTCTCTCCCTGATGAATATGCCTTGTTATTTTTGTGCCTTCAAGTCATTTCTGACTTATATTGACCTTAAGACAATCTTATCATGGAAAAAATGGTTCAGCTTGGTTTTTTTTTAATTGGTCTGAAGCAGAGAGATTGTGTCTTGTCCAATGTCACCCAGTGGTTTTCCATGCATGAAAAGGGATTCAAATCCTGGTTTTCCAGTGAATATGCCTAAGGATATACTAATATTTTACATGTTTGGAAGGGGCAATCAGATGCATCTCAGTACACAGAGATGAAATATTCTTTGCTAAAAAAGAAAATATTTTGCAACTTGAATCTTCTATCTATCTATCTCTATATATTTATCTGTCTGTCTGTCTGTCTGTCTATCAATCTATCTATTAGGCTTGGTTTAGAACCCAAAAATCGCGATTCTAAAATCAAATGGGGGGATTTTTTATTAGTAATAGAAAGACTTACCAAAAAAAATTCCAAAAAGTTCTAAAATGTAACGTAATTACTAACGAAATTCTTAATTAGTTCTAAAGTAGGCAAAGCAGGGAAACAGTTAAAAGCACAGGCAAATCAAGGGGGGAACACTCCCCTTCACCTCTGGAGTGCAATTCACTGGAGCTGTAGATGTATAACATAAATATAAGAGGTAGTAGCTAGCTACTAGCTCTCAGGACAACCAGAAAGTGAAGTACGATTCTCTCCGCACCCCCTTTATTTTTCCCCTTCCCCTCCTTTCTTCCTTCTCTACCCTCTTCTTTCATTCCTTCCTTTGCTCATTGGTTCCACATCCCTTCTTTTCTCTTTCCTTCCTTCCCTTCCCCTTTCTCTACTTCTTCCTTTGTCTCCTTCCTTCCTTTGTTCACTTTTTATTTCCCTTTCTCCTTCCTTCCTTCCTTCCTTCCTTCCTTCCTTCCTTCCTTCCTTCCTACGCTACGCTACGCTACGCTATCTCTTTCTGTCCTTGCCTTCTTCTCTCCTTCCTTCCACCTTTCCTTCCTGTCAGTTCTCCCCTAACTGTATTCTATGTGTGTATTTAATATTTTATGGGATTATGTCAGCTCACCTCTATTCTTAAGCCAAAGGAGGGGGGGGAAGCGAATCGCCTCCCCCCGCCTCCTTTTCTTGCCAATAAATCGAAGTCACAAAGGAGTCTGGAGGAACAAGAACCTGAGGCAAAGTACCAAAATCAGTGTGTACAGAGCTATCATACTGTCTGTTCTCCTTTATGGGTCTGAAACATGGGTCACCTATCGCCAACACCTACGACTCCTCAAACGCTTTCATCAGCGCTGTCTTCGCTCAATCCTAAATATACACTGGACCGACTATGTGACGAATGTTGCTGTCCTTGAGCAAGCAGGGGTCACCAGCATTGAGGCCATGCTATTGAGAACACAGCTGCGCTGGGCAGGGCACATCTCTAGGTTGGAGGACCACCGCCTCCCAAAGATACTACTATATGGTGAACTCGCCACTGGTCAGCGCAAGAGAGGCGCCCCCCAAAAAGAGACATAAGGACTCCCTGAAACAACATCTCAGGCATGGCCAGATTGATCACCAACAATGGTCCACCCTGGCCTCACATCGGGAGGCATGGAGACACATTATCCACAATGCTGCGGCCTCTTTCAAGAAGACTCGCCGAATGAGTTTCGAAGAGAAACGACAATGCAGAAAGAACTGCAACTTGGAAACAACATCACCCAAGGAGACTTTCTGCTGTGCTTTCTGCAACCAAACTTGCCTATCTCAGATTGGCCTTTTTAGTCATCAACGTGCTTGTAAAAAGCGTGGAATGAGCAAGGAAAGGAGGGGGGAAGCGAATCGCCTCCTCCTTCCCCTCCTTTCCTTGCCAATAAACCTAAGTATTGGCAAGGAAAGGAGGGAGAAAGCGAATCGCCTCCCCCTCCTTTCCTTGCCAATAAACCGAAGTATTGGCAAGGAAAGGAGGGGGGGCAATTTACTTCCCCCTCCTTTCCTTGCCAATAAATTGAGTATTGGCAAGGAAAGGAGGGGAAGGAGGAGGCGATTCGCTTTCTCCCCCCTCCTTTCCTTGCCAATACTCGGTTTATTGGCAAGGAAAGGAGGGGAAGGAGGAGGCGATTCGCTCCCTCCTCCCTCCTTTCTTTGCCAATACTTCAGTTTATTGGCAAGGAAAGGAGGGGGGAGGCGATTCACTTCCCCCTCCTTTCCTTGCCAATAAATCGGAGTATTGGCAAGGGAGGGGAAGGAGGGGGCGATTCGCTTCCTCCCTCCCTCCTTTCCTTGCCAATACTTCGGTTTATTGGCAAGGAAAGGAGGGGGGGGGCGATTCACTTCCCATGGATCGGGGCTAGAGAGAGGCAGCGAGGGGCGCGGGGGACATCCTCCTCCTCTCTCGCCGCCCTGCCATAGGCAAGAGAGGAGGAGGAGGCCTTCGCTCGCTGATTGGCTAAAGGAAAGAAGGTGGCTTATGGTACCACCTGGTCTCCATTAGCCAATCAGAAACCGCGTTGACTAAGGGCAAAGAAGCCATCCGACGTCCTTACGACACTTACGCACCAGATACAGAAATGGCGCCGCCCAGTGTCGAAAATGAAAGGCTACTTCCGGGTTCGCCGGTGAGGTGCGTTAAAACTATAAAGTCCCATTTCTTACTAATCTCTTTCGATATCAATTAATTTTCATAACTCAGAGCCCATGCTTACTATCTATCTATCTATCTATCTATCTATCTATCTATCTATCTTCCAGGCTATGATCCTTCACCCATGTCCCTGCAAGTAGTCCCCCTCTGACTGTGGTCCCATCTACATTGCCGTATAATGCAATTTGAAACTGCATTATATGGTCAGTGAAGAGTCACACAATGCAGTTTAACTACACTGACTATATAATGCAGTGTAAATGGGGCCCACATTTGGACCTGCTTTACAGAAAAGACATATATGTTTCATAGTTTTATCTGTTTGCTTTGGAAAAAGCCTTTTCTCTGTGTATTGAAAGTAAAGCAAAATCCTTCATTTTCTCTGGTATTTTTCCACTAAGGCTTCTGAACTCTGAGAAGTCCATTTGCTGATAGTTTTAGCAGAAAAGCTAATATTATCACTTCTGAAGGGATTTTGTCTACATCTCACTGGACCCCAGAAGAGCAAATATGAAGGAAAGACAAGAAGAAGAGTGCCATCTGATGGATATAATAGAAAGTGTACCCTAGAAAATGAAGGCAGAAGATGTATAAGCTGTCCCTTCTGTGCATTTTCCTGGAATTAAACATTTAATACATACAATAACATTCCCATAGAGCCAAGTGTTTTAATTAACATAGTAATCTACTGCCCATTAGAGACAGTGCTGCTGATTCTGTTTACTTCTGTTTTCTTGTGAATTTCTTTGTGTCTGCCCCTTCCTCCACAATAAAGTTCCAGTATTTGTTAATAGTATACTTTATTCACAGTCTTCAGTCATCATTATTCTCTCTTCTTTTTCCTTCCTTCATCCCATGTGGCTATTTCCTTTCTTCATCTCATGTGGCTATTGGACCTCATGGTTTCTCAATTTAAGACATTCTTCTCAAAGCTCACTCCTTTCATAGTATCAATATAAGCCAGCTCCTGTCATCCTTATTGTGTTTTAATGTGCTTTATTGTGTTTACTGTGTTTTTATTGTGCTTTTATTGTGCTTTTAACATTTGTAAGTCGCCCCGAGCCTGACAGAAGAGGCGACCAATAAGTCGAAATAATAAATAAATAAGTCAAATAATATAAGCCAGGGCACATCCAGATAGCCCTTTATCCCAGGAGCATCCGCATATAAAAAACGCGGATGTTCCTGGGGGCCTGTCTACACCTACCCCAGAAAACGCACACTTTCTAGGGACTGGCCCAGCAGAACATCTGGAGGAAAATCCCCCCCTCCTGCCACATCAATTCTATGTGCCGGGAGGGTTCCGGAAAGACTGTAATGGAGGCCGGGTAAGTTTATTTTACTTTAAAAGAGGTTTGGGGGCTGTGTGGGAGAGGAGGATGGTCTAATTTAGTCCAGAAAACTGTGGGAATGGTGTCCTGACTGCAGTCCAGACACTGGAAATAGTGGCTTTATCCTGCGCCTTCCAAGAAGGCACAGAATAAATCCACTACCTAATTAATTTCGCCACAAACCAGGGTTTTCCTGGTTTGTGGCAAATTAATTGCGGGTTGGCCAGAACATCATCTGGACAGCCCCTTTTTATTGCAAAAAGCAAAAAGGAGGCTGGCCAAATGCTGCTCCCTGTAAACGCGGAAGCAATCACTACAAATTGCAAAAAGTGAGATTTTCAGGTGTGGAATATCTCGGTTCTGAGCTGAAAATCCACATCTTCAAATGTCTGTATGTCCGTGCACTCAGAAATCATGGGATTTTTTTTATCTTGATTTGTTTCTGGGTTTTAGATGTTTGTTCCTGATTGGTTGATTCCTAAAAAGAAGGTGACAGTTGAGTAGAAGGCGAAAACTGTGTTTGTGTGCCAGAAATTTCATGAAACGTGTGGAAGGCACATTTTCTCTGGCCAGCACAAAGTTGTGTCCCCTTTTCACAATAAGAGCAATGAGGAACAAACATATAACCCAGAACAACACCCTGTCTGCACAGATGGCCCTGAGCTTATATAACCAAGGAACAGAACTTATGCAATGATTTACATCTTTGCATCTTAGGTATTTTTAAAACCGCCAAAATTTCAGGTGAAAGTCCCATAGCGGCCATCTTGGGTGCTGCAAAATCCTACAACAAAGCAACAAGTGTGGACAATGGAGCAGAAATCCTGGGACCAACAGGTCGTCTCAGGTCCTGGGTTTTGGGGGGGGGGGGTGGCCCTGACTAAAGCACACAATTTTGAGATGTCTGGAGCTGCCCAAAGTGGTGTCAAACTGCATTAATTTTACAGTGTAAGTGCACCCCAACACAAAGTTACATAATCATGGGAGCTGTGGTTTTGCAAGCTCTTTCTCTGCCAAAGAGTGATAGTGCCTCACCAAACTACAAATCCCATAGCACCGCTATACATACTATAGTATGTGTGCCTAAAACACACATACTAAACACACATACTATACTGATGTCAAGAAAGGCAGAGTAGTGTAGCAGCTTGAGCATTGGACTATCACTCTCTAGCCCCTGTTCATCCATGGGAACCCGCAGGGCATATTCTCTCAGACATACCCCCTCGGAACAAATCTTGCCAAGAAAACCCATGATAGGATTTTTATAAGCCAGAACAGAAATGACAGAAGACACACAAGAACAATGTGTTCATGCCATTTCCTGTTAATTGAGCTTAGCTGCATTGCTTTTCCTTAATCAGTTAGTTGGAGCTTCTTCATCTTCATTTTGTTACTGGTAATCCTTTCTCACTCTTCCATATTCAAAGAGCCCTTCACAACAAGACAATAAAAAACAGTTAAGTCTACTTCATGGGGTTTTTTTAACAAAGAAACATAAACACACCTCATTTCTCTGCTAAAACCTATGGATGTGGTGGAGTGGGACCCCTTGTTACTCACCTGAAGCTTGTGACTATTAAATACTTTGTTTTAGAAATAGACCACTGTCTCTCACATTTCCAGCAATTGTGAGCATTTTGAAGTATACTTCAAACATGGAAGTCATTACCAAGTATACCTAAATATCCTTCATCAGGTTGGTGAACTTAACCCAGCTACATGTGTAGGGAAATGCAAAAGAGAGCTTCTGTCCATTGTGTCACAACATATATAGACCATAATGTGCAATGTTAAATCAACATGCCTTTGTCTTTTTACACACACTTACAACATTCTGACCTCTTCTATAAGGAGGCACATAAAGGCATGAATGGAGCCTATTCACACACAGCTTTGTGTGTGTTGGATTTGTATCACAGTTTTATCTTTTATCCTGTAGCCTTCTAGAAGCTGAGGGACTACTGATCCTATTATTGTTCATCACTGAACAAGCTGGCTAGGTCTCATGGGAACTGGAGTCCAAGATATTGTACTCGCCTGTGACTCATGAAGAGTAGACAATGCACAAAGAATTCTCTGAAGTTGGTTAAAACAATGGAAAGCTTTCCAGCTCTAATACTTTAATGCTAGCTTTGCACCAAAGCCGCTCTAGTGTCTGCAGATATGTTGCTGATCACTCAAACAAACAAGAAAATATCAATCAAACAAACAAGAAAAGACAACAAAAGCTTTTATATTGGTCTTCTTTGCTTTACAAAATTTAGGGGGATTTAGTTTTCAGTGATAATTCGTGTTTGGAATACTTGCTTTATTGTCGTAATAAATACTTTTCAGAGCTGAGAGTTGACATTTGGTAATCCATTACCCTTTTATTTTCACAATATGTGAGTTTTGACTGCAGATAATTCCTGTGCCACTTTCTTAAATGTTCAGTGAGTTCTTCATCTATGTGCCAGAACAAATACATCAAATACTTCCAGTCCTAGTTTCTCTGAGCATCAGCTAGAACTTTCACCAGTAATAACCCATGCCTGCTTCTGTCAAAATCAATGGCAAGATATCAACTGATTTCTTTTTTAAAGGGCATGAAGCAAAGATGAATATCCCAGTGGAGTAAGGGGCCATCAAAAACCTTAACAACAGATTTTTTTAACCTTACCAGTAATTTTCCTGATTCTCCCTTATGGACACATAGCCACAACAGGTCTTAATGGAGTCTGATAAATCAGATACTTATTTGGACTCTCAGGCTTGTCTGTTACTACACAGCTGGGATTGCCCAAGTGAAACTGAACAAGATACTTTTACATTTGCAGGATTCCACTAGATAGGCAATACTTGCTGAAATTTGATCTTCTATACACATTTTAGGCCCCTGATAGTGCAGCAGGTTAAACTGCTGAACCACTGAACTTGCTGACTAAAAGGTGGGCAGTTCAAATCCAGGGAGGCGTGAGTTTCTGCTGTTAGACCGAGATTCTGACAACCTAGCAGTTTTAAAACATGCAAATGTGAGTAAATCAATAGGTACCACTTCTGCGGAAAGGTACATGGTGCTCCATGCAGTCATTTCGGCCACATGACCTTGGAGGTGTCTACAGAAAACGCCGGCTCTTTGGCTTAGAAATGGAGATGAGCACCACCCCTCAGAGTTGGACACGACTAGACTTAATGTCAAGGGAAGCCTTTACTTTTACTTATACATATTTTAAAGACAGAGAAGCCCTATTTACTTTTCAATTTGGCAACTGTAAACATTGCTGTTACCTGAAATACGCTTTTCTCCTGCCACATGACTTCAAAGCTACTGGTGGAGAAAGTTTAGGTTGACAAAAATGCAGTCTTGTCCTGCGCTGCATTTTTAAGTTTGTGCTTTTCATCCACACATTCATGCCATGCTTTCTTGTATCTTTCCTCTCTATTATAATTCAGATTTACCATATCTGCACATCCTAAATGCCCTTCTTAAAACTTCCTTGAGCACCAACTTGGGGACAAAAAATATGCTCCATGGAAACTAGGGAGTTACACTTTATATACATCCTTAGTGAAAATGTGTTCATCAGTTCACCTTAGTGATGTAACCCCTGATTGTTTCATTCTAGCAAAGAAGGGCATATACAATAGCCCTTCCACTTTTTTGGAAGGTTTTTATGAGTTTTTAGGAGGAGCCTGAAGTCGTGGCTGTTCCAATGTGCCTTCCCTAAATAAAGTAAATAATGCCCTGCTGTGTTCAATCCTTGCAAATGTCCTCAGAAACACTTTAATTACAGGTTGGGTGTCTGCCCCATATTGTCCTTGAAACCTTCCTGTTATATACAATGTACCTCTGTCTGCATCCCTTGTTTATTTATTTTAAAATTTTAATATTTTTAACTTTATGTTATTGCTTATGTTTGAGTTTTATTGATGGTATTGTTTTATAATTGCTGTTGTGTTGTTGGGCTTGGCCTCATGCACTGAATCCCCTTGAAGAGATGGTTGAGGGTATAAATGAAGTTAATAAAATAAATTAATAAATAGAAAAATCTGTGAATTAAAAAACTCAATTATTTCTGCTGGAAGTAAGCCATAGAATCCACTGGAGGCATAGAGATTCCTAGACTGGAGTTCTGTCTTGAAATCTCTAGGTGTTACAGAATGACCTGGCAGAAGCTGACCATGGAATCACTCTGTGAGATCTAGGGATTCTTAGAGGGAATATATTATTCAAATCTGCAAATAATCAATCTGCCACAAATGTGGAAGGCTAGGTGTAATAATGGCAGTTTTTTCCCTACTGCAGAAGACAACAATTTATGTTTGGCAATATTCTTCCAACATTTGAATTATTGGTGTTATTATAACTGGTGGCTTTCAGGACCTAACTTCTAGGGCCTCATCAAACAGCTTTAAGTCCCACAGGAGTACCACATAGGTCATCACATGACGTAGGAGCACTTCTGGTGGTACTCCGTCAGGCTCAGTTGCTGTAATGCATGAAGCCATTTTCAGGAGTCAGGTGTTACCCAACTCCAAACAGCTTAAAATGGGAAAAGATGGGCAGAAGGCACGGAAAGGATGTGGGATGGGAGGGCATCCAAGAAGACAGGGAAAGATGGTGTGTGTGTGCGCCTGTGAAATCCCTATGGTTTCAGCAATACATTGCATGTTACATCTAGAACTGTGTTCGATGTTTTGGCAAGTGTGCCCTAAGTCCATTTCAGAAAGAGTACAACCTAATACTGTACTGTACTATATATTCAGCTCCTACATAGCAGATCCTGTGGACAATATTTCAGAAGTGATTGGCAAAACCACCCCTTAGTATTCCCTACCTAAGAAAACCTTATGAATTTCCTAGGGTTGCTATAAATTGACAGGTGACTTGTGGACACACAATCACACTCCTTGGGGTGGTTTTCTTTCTAATCAATGGAAGCCTTATTACCAAGTTCATTGTGACATTTGACCAGAAGGCCACAGGTTGCTGTCTATTGTTATTACCACTCATGGTACCCTTAGGGTTAGTTGATCACTCATATGGAAAACAAAGGGGAAAATCTAATTTATTTACTGATGAAACAACTTCCTTGAAAATGAAGGGGATGTTTCAGCCTCTTGTTCTCCAGACCCGAATCCACAAGAATCCTCCTCTGATGCTCTCGCAGCACAGCACTGCTAGCATTTGCATACTTTCTGAGCCTTATTTTCTATTTTTAACATTTAATGTTTTTGCACAGATGGGAAACATAAATTCTGCAACAACTGTCTAAGTGATCTGGCCAATCCTCCAACGTAGTATTGCAAATGTTTCATTTACTTCATTTCTAGCTGGTGCTGAGCCCACAGTGGAGTGCTCAAGCAAAATAAAATAGTCATTATGGGTGCAGAAGTCCAGTTGGATTGTACAAATTAGCCTTGGCTGTTTATTGATAAAAAGGGAAAGCTGAAATGTTCAGAAAACCCTTTCCTGCTGCTGTTTGTGTGACCAATTCCTAACAGCAGTCTTTTAATGCTACAATTGCTGCTTGGAGAATAAACATCTCTTATCAGTTTCCACCATGATTGCTCAGTAGCATGCTGCACCACACTGAGCAACCTCCATTACAACATCTTTACATATCATTTAACTCAGCACCCTGTGCCAGATTGATGCATATGTATAGCACAGTCTGCAAGGCTCAGAGCACCAGCCTAAAATATAGTGCAAACAAGTCCTGGCGGAATGCTATGAATAGAAATTATTTGAGAAAATATTTCCTAGAATTCTTCAAGTCACTTGGCAACTGATTACGACGCCAGTGGCCTTGGTCTAGTAGCCAGTTCTAGCCATGTATATGCCCCATTAAAAACAATGGGATGAGCTGAGCAACTGTAGTCAAGTGTACTCAGAAGTAAATCCCATTAAACTGGCAGAATATATTGACATGGATGATTTAAAAGGGTCAGTGAATAATATAGACACCAAAAATAGAACGGATTGGCAGCCCATTAAGAGCTATCTGAAGATGGAAAAATTCTAATAATCTGATGATAGTATGCAAACCAGTGGTGAAAGAATACCAATACGAAGTTAAAAATGATCAAGCAAGGACTCCTAGGATACCCTGACTGGAAGCAACCATATTTCTTTTCTTTTCCGCAAGCACCTCTTCCTATCCCCCTCCCCCCTACCTAACCCTAACTTCCCTTCTTTTGCTTTTTCCCTAACCCACACATTCTGTCTCCCTTCTTTGGCACAACTTTCCCCCCCTTTTATGATGTATGAAAATAAACTAATAAAAATTATTTATACAAAAAAAAAGTAAATCCCATTGCCTTCAATGTTGTTTGGGATTGCCATCTTAAGACTAATGAAACATGGATAACCTGGTGTTATTCAAAAAGTTTTTATTATTATGCATTTGATGGCCTGACAAAGGATTTCCCCAGGCAGTAGCAAGCCACACCTAAAAACTTTCAAGTCATCAAATGCTAATCAAGATGGCCAATTGAAACATTCACACCTAGCTCCAACAGACAAGAGTTCTTTCACCCACCCTGGACTTTCCAGATATATAAACTCAATTTTCCTAGTTTCCAACAAACCTCACAACCTCTGAAGATGCCTGCCAGAGATGCAGGTGAAACGTCAGGAGATAATACTTTTAGAACATGGCCATACAGCCTACAACAACCTAGTGATTCTAGCCATGAAAGCCTTCAACAACATATTCTTATTACTTCTGGATTCTCCTCATCAGTTTCCAAAGTCTCAAGATATATAATTCTCAATCGTTTTTTAAATATTCTTTCTGTCTCTATGTCTCTATCTCAGCTGCTGAACCTCCACCCCCTAAGGACTGAAAATGCTTAAATGTGTATTTTAGGGGTGTGCAATTTTGTTTGGTAGTCGTAAGTCATATCAAATTCATTAAATTCGTACTTACGACGCAATATCTGACATGTCAGCATCAAAAACGTAAGAAGCGAAACTTACTCAATATTTGTTTGCATTTTGTAAATCTTGGAAGCCGCCCACTCAGTTTCATTTTCAGCAAAAGGATGCAAAGCCAAGCCAAAAAAAGGGCTACCTTTCCTCTTTAAATTAATGGCCTCTTGCCATGAGAGAAGAGCAGCAAGGAGAAAGCAGAGTTCGCTGGGAAAAAGATTGAAAAAGCACAGAATTTTGGGAAATGTAGTTTGGGAAGGCAAGGAGGCCTATGCCAGAGAATTCAAAAGAGCCTGCCCTAAACTACATTTCCCAGAATTCTGCTCAGCATCAGAAATTCCCAATCAGGATAGGAGAGAGCTATTTTCCCTCCGTAGCAGCAGCCAGCCAGAATTCCAATAAATTGTTGAATCTGCAAAGAGGATACTTCTAGAAATCCCTAAATGAAAGTTCTATTGGTTAATATAGGAGACATTCAATGAGATAGCTGTTGTGGCTTTTTAAAAATTATCAACATTTTTTTTAAAAAATCCCTAAAATCAGTAGATATATGAATATTTGTGAAAGCTGAGATGAATGATCCCTTGCTACCTTGTGTCATTGTACACAACATTCAAAGAGATAGCTCTTGTAGTTTTAAAAAAAAATGTTGTCTAGAAAAACGTTGAAAATTCCCCCCAAATCCATGGGTAAGTGAAACTAACAGTGGTAAATGTGTTCTACTATTGTAGCAAGTTTCACCCCAATAGCTGCAAAATGAGGTGGAAAGGAACCTCTGAAGTTTCTCCACTTGTGCAAATATTATAACGAAAAAGTAATAAAATATCGTTACTCTCGTTACAGTAACTAAAATTTTACTAACAATACTTTAGAAACAAAACACCAGCACCCCCTAATTTTGTAATGACATTTGAAACCATTTTTTAAAATCGATAACACATACCTAGTGTCTTTACATTTCTTGCACAAGATCGGACTGTACACCACAGAGGAGAGAGTACAGGAGTGAAGGGGAATCAACAGGATTCAGCAGAAGTTTTGAGTACCATGAATCCTGGCCCATGACTGTAAACAGAGTGAAATGTTTCCCGTTGACATTTTCTGAATCAACAATATTCCAATATTCCAATATTTACTATTAACAATATAATAAAGGAACTTGGCTAACTGTAATGGGAAATTGCCATCATCACTCTTGGAAAAAACCCTAGGATAATGGAAAGTAAGAAAAAAGCTGGACTTCCTTATGTTTTGGCATATTACAAAAGAATAGCCTGGTGAGATCAAACAATAACACAATGTTATTCACTTTCCATGTGAATTGGGTGTGAATGAATGGAAATTTCTGGAAAAAATATTATTTATTATTTAAGAGACAAGAGCCCCACCTGCTGGTCCAGATTAAAAGTTCAGGCTTTTAGAAAGCCGTACTTGGATGTATCACGGGAAGGTGGAACTCAGAAAAAAAGACAATAATGCTGGATGGAGCAAAGCAGGAAAAGAGGCAATGTCCATTGCCATGGATAGATTTGACCAAGGAAGCCACGGCCTTGAGTCTGCAAGATCTTAGCAGGGCCTTTGATAACAGGGAGATCTGGATGTTTCTCATTCAGAGGTGCCATAAGTCAAGGTTGGTTCAATGGCAGCTAATACCTTTTTGGCTATTGTACAATGCACCCTCAAGTACCTCCTTGTTTCAAATAGAATAGGGACAGAAGTGCTGCAAATGAATCAACTATTGTGATACTTGTCATCTTTAAAAATATCTGGTGGGATATTCATTTCTCTACATGTGTTGCTATGCAAAGCATAGTATTGCATAATGTTCAAATAGTTAAAAGCTCTCTTACCACCCTAAAATATTGAATATATAAATTATTTGAAAATTTCATCCTGAAGTACCAGAATAACTAATTTGCTGTTTTCTCCTTGTTGTGGGAGAAAATGGACTTTTCTATGTTCTTCTCACCTAATATTTGGACATGTCAAAGAGAGATAGAGGCCCCATGTACACTACCATATAATGCAGTTTCAGAAACACAGAACTGGATTATACGGTAGTGTAGACACATATAGCCCAGTTCAATGTGCACCAGTCTGCAATGACCATTATAAAGCAGTTCAAACTACATGATATGACAATGTAGATGGGGCCAGAGAGAGAATTATATACATTGGGCCCTTGGTATTCAAGGATTCTTTGTGAACACCAAAATTCATGGATGCTCAAGACCCATTATATTAAATAGCATTATACAAATGGTATCCCCTATATAGAATACAAAATTGGGGTTTGCTTTGAGGATTAAAAAAAAATATTCCAAGCAATGGGTGGTGCAATCCATGTGTGCAGAGTCTGTGGATATGAAGAGCCAATAGTACTATTTTGTAGTTCTGTTAGTCTCATATACAATTGGTGAAAACCCAGCTTTGGCCTTTGTAATATCTACCAAACAAATACACAAGGATAAGAAATAAAACTTTAATAAGAACTTGGAAACATAAAACCTTTAAATATACAAAAGAAACCGTTTCAGCTCGTCAGGCAACAGAAGTTGGTTTATTCTTTGTTGTTGTTTGGATCCCAAGTATCTCCATATGCATAAGCGGCATAACTGCATCAAAGAGAAAGGTCCTGGAAAAGGGGGAGGGAGTGCCAAAGAAACAAGCAAGGTATTATTAATACAGCTTTTCCATAACCAAAACTTGTATAACAAGGTCAGCTTTAATTTCTGATGAGTCACATGAACAAAAAAATGTTACTGCTCAAGTCTCCCACGATATTTGAAAGCTTTCAGGCACCATAGAATAGCTTGCCCTTGATCATCTCAACATAAAGATAATGTGAGAAGGTCAAGATCAAATGACTGTGCTACACAAGGATGAGGCGGCAAGAAAAACACAGCAATTAAGAGAGTTAGGAAAACATTTACTCAATGGAACTCTATTCTAAAACAATAACAAGACACAAGTGTTGTTTTGCCATCACGGCATTTTGCTCCCATTTGTAATCACAGCAGCATTATCTCCTCTTTGATGTAAAGCAGAAGTAGAACTGGATGAGAGCAAATGGCAATTTAACCTGATATGAACAGCAAAGGAAAAATCCCATCCAACAAACTTCAGCCCAATCAGTACACAATGCAATCTCTGCAGCAACTAATGGATCAAGAATCCTATCATCACAATGGAAACGGGACAGAAAATTCATGTAAATAAAATTCTCTTTTGGATACATTGTCAAATATGAACACATAAAATTGCCATATGACACAGCATTGGAATGTGAGCATAGTGTATTTCCCAACCAAACATTTCTTCATATACATAACATTCCAAGTATTCAGATTGCTTAGTATACACTATATCAATAATTGTATCTGCAACTGGGCACAATCCAATATCTTGTTCTGTCAGATTACTATTGCCTAAAAGAAACAATCCATTGCCAAGATCGTACATGAGAATTAACTAGTTTTTTTATTTTTAGGGATTGTCTTTCCAAACGTGGACGAATGTACCAAAACAAAAGTCAACATCTCATTTATAACTCAATTGATCTGTGAGCAGCCACTCATCTTCACCATCTAGTTCTGATTAGCTATTACACTGTTCAGCAGCAAATGTGAGATGAGCTTAGAGAATGACTAATAGGATTTCATTAATTCTTTCTTTGGTCAAACTAGTATTGGTGAAAATTTCAATGCATTTTGCAGGAGTTTAACAGCAAAGTAAAATTGGCAAGTTTTTTTTCGTGTCAAGAGTGACTTGAGAAATCGCAAGTTGCTTCTGGTGTGAGAGAATTGGCTGTTTGCAAAACATTGCCCAGGGGGCACCCAGATGTTTTACCATCATGTGGGAGGCTTCTCTCATGTCATCACATGAGAAGCTGGAACTGACAGATGGGAACTCAACCCGCTCCCCAGATTCGAACTGCCAGCTTTTCGGCCAGCAATTCTGCCGGCACAAGGGTTTAACCCATTGCACCACCAGGGGCTCCAATTGGCAAGTGGTAAGCTATGCATAGTGATTTATTTATACTTTGGAAACTAAATGATACCACATGCACAATCCTAACTAAAGTAATTACGGTTATTTTATCAAGACTATACAGTATGTCTGTCAAATGCAATGCCTGTGCGTTGAATCTGCAAGGCTTTCAATGCCAAGGCAACATAGTTACATTTATACAATCTTACAATTACAACTGGTCCTTTGAAGGCAACCATGAAGCTGATGTGGCCCTTGGTGAAAATGAGTTTGACCCTCCTGTTATATAGGTATGCTTTAGTTAACAAAGTAAGTTTGTTCTTGGGCATTACTCTTTTAACAGAAAGTCTGGCATCAGAGTTAAAAATAACATGAAAAGAATAAGAATAGGTTTGTACATCACAAAAAAGAAAAGCAATTTAATGTTTCCACAAACTCTTTATTCAAAACTAACAATATGTAGGTGTGAAATGAGAAACACAAATAAAGTAAGGCTTCCACAACTAAACAGAAACACAGAATGTCATAGAGACCGCTCTGCCAAATCTAGAAATTAGTATTTTTTTTCCATTAACCTCCACTTTCCTTTTGGTTTTCATTTATGGTGGCCATAACTATGTTAGATATGGCTAATGACACAGATTTATCTGCATTTTCTTTCTGTTTTTTTCTGTTCGTGCATGCCCAGCAATGCACGAACATTGGCAAGCTGTTGTTCACCTTCCCTGTTGTAGGCTGCGACACACAGCTATAGAAAAACAAGTCAGAGCAGAATCCATTTTTCCAGATCAAGTTTGTTTGCATTTTCTATTGCAGACATGCTGCCAAAGGCTAATTTTAAAAGTCTGTGTAACTTCAGCTGTCCCTTACCATCCTATCAATGCTGATGCTGCTAAAAAAATTATCTGGACAGAGGAAACATGAAAGTGTGTGGGAAGGCACAAAAAGACTATGAGAAGAAGCTTCTTTGTTGATTAAGGTGTCCCTGTATAACAAATCCTCAAGCTGTTTGATATCACACACACACACACTAGAGTAGTGGTTCTCAATCTGTAGGTCCCCAGGGGTTTTGGCCTATAACTCCCAGAAATCCCAGCCAGTTTTCCAGCTGTTAGGATTTCTGGAAGTTGAAGGCCAAAACATCTGGGGATCCACAGGTTGAGAACCACTGCACTAGAGGGTTTTAAAAAAAGAAATAAACAAAACTCACTACTTTCATATGCACCATACACCATGTGTACAGCAAACCACACAAGTCTATTTTGGTGGACATACAATGTATTTGCTGAGCATAACTGTATGGAAAGGTGCTACCAGTCACAGTTTTACAACAACTCTGCAAGACATTCATATATACTCTCTAAATATGTGACTATATTATTTTCTTCTTCCTAACACATTCCCACTGTAATATTTCAGTGTAATGTTACAACTCAGGCATAGATTGTGATTATATTAACAATCAAGGCTTCATACTTAGAAAAACACCTTGTTCCATTTTCTTCTCAGATCCGGATCCCACGGAGATGTACTTGGATGTGTCTCAATCTCCATGTATGCCCCCATTGTTAATTTATAACATCAAAACAAACTTGCAACATCAGCAGCCATGACTAAATGGTGAGCTTTACAGGGGATTTTCTTTGAGTACATAATGACAAACATTGGCAGTGCCAGATTTAACAACAAAACAGAGGGGAGAAAGTCCTTTCAAAGGTTCCTTCATCAGCTTCATTACATACTTTGATTTTGAACAAAACAAAGATTAATGGGCACCTTCTCTCTGCAGAAATATCTGTGCAAGTGGGCTGTTTGGTGAAACCAGCTCTGTTGGCTTTTTGCCTTCAGCATTCCTGGCCCTTGCGTTTGCTCCAAAGTCAAGAAGCAAATTCACCATATCAGCATTGGAGGTTTGAGCAGCCATATGGAGAGGGGACTCTAGACCTTTGCCTGTGTTTGCACTTGCCCCTGCAACAAAGAAACCCAAAGCATTAAAATAAATAACTGGAATTTTCCAAAGATCCCCAGGGATCATTGAATGACCACATAATCTTCTAAGTACCGTATATACTTGAGTATAAGTGGACCTGAATATAAGCCGAGGCACCTAATTTTACCACAAAATGTATTGACTCGAGTATAAACCAAAGGCAGCTGCTGGTAAATTTCAAAATAAAAATAGATACCAATAAAATTACATTAATTAAGGCATTGGTAGGTTAAATGTTTTTGAATATGTACATAAAACTGTAATTTAAGTAAGATTGTCCAACTCTGATTAAATCATTATTCTAACCTTCTTCAATGTAAATGTGCTTACGTATCATTCCAATAATAATAAGTAAAATAATAAATGTAATAAAAATAATCATAATAACAGAGTAAAATAATAAATAAGTTTGACTCGAGTATAAGCCAAGGGGTGCTTTTTCAGCCTAAAAAATGACTGGAAAACTTGGCTTATAGTCGAGTATACATAGTATGTTTCAACTGAAAGTGGATTCCTGTCTGTTTTTATCATGAGCCATGTAGACAAAATATTGTGAATGCTGAATCTGTGTGAATGGACTAGCAGACAGTACCACAGACCTCTCAGCATTTTAAAACAATATACAGTAGGCCCTCCACATTCACTGAGGACAGCAGCAGAGGACGAAAGTGGAAAACTCACATTAAAAAACAAAAAGACAAAATGTGCACTGGTTGTTTTTAACCCTAGGTCCTCTGATGTGACTCTATGGCCAACTTTTACCACAGGATTTCTCTGGAGGTTGTACAATGGCCTAAATGAGTATTCTGTCTAGAAATATCTAGATCCTCCAGAAGAAGTTGACCATAAAGTTGCCCTGAAGGACCTTGAGATTCCAAGAGAGAACATATGAATCGATGCTCAATGTGGAGGGTTGACTGTAGTTTCCCGGTTTCCTAGTCAAAAGCCATGACTGTTAAATGGCCCTTTGACTACAAAAGTATCCATGTTCAGGAGAATTAATTTCTTGGCAGTACATAAGATATAACTTGTTAAAAAATTACCTGATTCAAGTAATTTTTTTGCACAGTCCACTTGCTGGTTCTCACAAGCAACATAAAGTGGAGTACCAAGATGTTTTATGTTGTGATCAATATTGACTCCATGAGATACAAGGGATTCTATACATTTGGTGTGACCTGTTAAAAGGATTCCATAGATTTAAAAAACAATTTAAATGGACTGGATAATTAAATACTATCGCCCAGAAACACAGCAGTTGATAATCTGTAAATTAGTTTAGTGTAGTATTACACTAATATTGTCTTTCCTAGCCATCCCTAAACAATAGGCTAGGACTGATCTCTTAAAAAGCAGTGAGGGATAGAGGTTGCAATCAAATATACCACTAACGAAGGTTTAGTGTTATGAAAAACAAGACTATCTTTCTCCAGGTCCACATGATTCCCCTCTCATCCTTCTTTACAACATGACCACTAGAAGAAGAATTAAATTAAATTGCAATTGTTAAGTATTACACCAGATCTTCAATCCCAGTGGCTAAGGGTCCTTTCCTACACTGCCATATAATCCTGATTTTCAAAGCAGAGAATCAGATTATCTGATTTGAATTGGATTATATGAGTCTACATTGCCATATAATCCAGTACAAAGCAGATAATCCGGAATTTATATGGCAGTGTAGAAAGGGCCTAAGGTTGCATCTACACTGCCCCATATCCCAGGATCTGATCCCAGGTTATTTGTTTTGAACTGAATTATATGAATCTCCACTGCCATATAATCTGGGATAAACAGATAATCTAGGATCAAATTCTGGGATATGGCAGTGTAGAAGGGGCCTTAAATGAGCAGCCCTAGAATTAGCAAGAACATTAGCAAGAGACTTGGGGGGGATGATGGTAGGACTTGGGGACAATGAGGCTTTTGAGAGCAGAAATAGCTATTGAATACTTACACACCAACATTTAGGAGTAGGCAATAACTTTTATTGGTTACAGCTGCAGATTGGCTTGGAATCCATATTGGTCCAGATGCAGGCAATGACCAATGTACCTATTTATTTATTTATCATTTTTCTATACCGCCCCTCTCAGCCCGAAGGCGATTTGGGGCGGTTATTCACAAAACCACTCACAAAATCTGTTACACAAAGTAGACTATGAAGCCAATACATCTTAAAAGGAGGGTAAGTGGGGAG
This sequence comes from Anolis apletophallus, assembly GCA_030556195.1. Taxonomy (NCBI): domain Eukaryota; kingdom Metazoa; phylum Chordata; class Lepidosauria; order Squamata; family Anolidae; genus Anolis; species Anolis apletophallus. Next base: position 66,944,486 of record JARBWK010000004.1, on the reverse strand, counting down.
GATGAAGCTTCTGTGAAGACCTGGCCCAGCTGGACCACAGAGCAGAATAAATATGCCCCCCCCAAACTGGTGTGAAACCTAATTCAGGGTTACTCTAGCCAGTCAAACCTAGGTTTGACTAGTGGTTCCCACTTCCTCAAGAGGCCCTGCCAAGCTGAACAAGCCCCTGGGAAAGGGATGCTAGGTCACAACCATGATAAAAAAAAACAAAACCCCACAACTTCATTCCATCTAAAGCCACAGATTCACCCTGTGGTCTTTCCCCCCCAATTTGGGGTGGTCTTCAAGGAGCTGGGGAGATCTGGAGGCATTTGTGGCTTTCAGATTGTACTATGCACTTTGCTCATGACTGGTGCATGGTACAAATCCTGTTTTCAGGTTTCAAGCAACACCTCTTTCTTATTTTAGTAGAACACTTCCCATTATAACGGAAGGACATTTGTTCACAGGCTTACCCCTCTTAGCAGCTTCATGGACAGGTGATGCCAGGTCACACACTGGATGTGGGCTGGCTCCATGTTCCAGTAACAAATTCACACAGTCTGCACTGCCACTGATGCAAGCGTTGAACAAAGGTGTGTTCCAGTCGATTGTAGTAGTGTTTACCTGAAAGAAGTAATGTGTATTGTTTAAAACAAACAATTCTTTTTCATGTGTTTCTATCCCGCTTTTCTCCCCAGTTTAAGTGGACTTAAACTGGGGAAACAGCAACATAATGTTTATTAGGCTCATCTCCGTACCATAAAGCTTTGACAAATGATGGAGGAAACCACTAAACGAACTTTTAAATTTAAAGTGAATTATAACTTTTTACCCCTTTCCTATGTCAACGCTCAGCCTCAAAAACATTATTGAATATTTGTGAGCATAATCGAAATGTGGTTTTCCTACTGTAAAATAATCATACTCAGTTCCTCCAGATTTAGCATCAGAGGCATGATTTGCTCAGATAGCTCCCTTTCTGAAATTAACTGTTCCTACCAAATACCCAAGAGACTATAGACAGAACATGAAAATTCACAACTTTATTTCTAATCAACGTTTTAAGTTATTGTCTTGTTACCAAGCAGGATATTCCCACAACATCAGAAAATGCCATAACAGGGTAGGATGGTAGTTTTCGGTTGCCTCAATTTTGTGAGCTATCAAAGACCCCTCTAACAGTGGTTCTTGACCTGTGGTCCACAAATATCCCTCTATGGGATGACATGATGCCCACACAAGAGATCCACAAAGGTTTGAGCTTTTATAGTTAAAATTCAAGGTTTGGTTATTAGACCCAATACAACAGGGCTTGTAGGTGAAATGAAGTGTCAACCTTATCTTTAATTAATTAAAATTAACAAGCAATATTAGGTCATAGTGCAGTGTTCAGGTACTGACAATGATGATAGTTTTGATGATTATGATGATGTCTGTTGTATGGAATCATTCCATTAAAAATACTACTCTAGATGTGTGTGCTTTTACTTGTTTCTCCCTTCTCTTCAAATAAGAAGATCTTTGATAAATTAATATTTACTTAAATATCCTTAAATAAATATTTAAATCTTTAGACTTGGCAGTCACAAGGAACAAATAATATTTATATGGGATCCATGATAGAAAAATTTAAGAACTGATGGGCTTGACAATTTCTTCTTCTTTTTGCATGTACCAAAACACCAGTTCAATTCGGATACTTACATGGGCCCCATGTTTCAACAAAACGCTGACACAAGCAGAATTTCCCCCTAGGCAAGCTTCATGGAGAGGAGACACACAATCCGCTGTCATAATATTCACACTGGTTCCCTGGCATAACAACAGAAGTTGTAATTAGAGGCTGAAACAAAGTTCTTTGAAAACCGAACTATTTTATGTTATCAAATCACCGGATCCACAGCTGACTGGTGTCAGGAAATCTAGTTGTCATTGGTCTAGTGGCACAAGCCCCACAAAAGTGAAGGACAGTTTTGATAGCTGATTAATTTTTTTATTGTCTCAAAGCTCATTCTGGAAATGGCTAATGTGAAAAATGTCATTCTGCAATATTATCTCTGCAGGAAGCGCATGTGTTTTGATAACATTGTGTTTTAGAAACTGTAAGAACTAGGTATTAGGCCAGAACAGCAAGACGGTTATTAAAAAAAATAACAGATTATCTCCAACTAAACTTGATCTTTTTGCTATTCTTTTAATAAGAAAATAGACAACAGTTAAGAAGCAATGCTGAGAACATTTTCTAAAGGAACAATCCCACTGAATGTAATGGGATTGAGTTTTGTACAAACACACACCGGGGTTGCTCTGTATCATGTATTTATACTTGTAAAGGTCAATGGGATAGAAGTAAAGGTTTCTGAACTGGACATACAGTATATTTACACATGTTTTTGAAAAAGGTTGGTGGACAGAAGAATGGCTTTTTGAAAGAGAGGAAAGGAAAGCCTTTCCTCTTTATGTGTGCTGTGTATTTTAAAGGCTAGGAATACTTCAGGTGCCATCACAAAAGCTGTATGTGAGCAATTTTGAGACAAAACCTGGAAGTCATTTATTAATGTTTGGGTACGCAAATATGCACATGTCATCGTGGCTAACCCTAGACAATCATTGATGTAACTGTGTAGCCAATTTTTTTTAAAACCCAGTTAGTTAAGAATTATGCCATGTAGTAGTGTGGAATTGTTCCACAATTGCTCTGGAGGTTTAGCACAGCTGATAAATCACCAGTAATTAGAAGATCTGTGAAATGAAAGGTTGCAAGTTTGAAGCCCGGGTTGGCATGAGCGGTCGACTGTCAGCCCTGCTCACTGTTTACCTATGCAGTTCGAAAACAGCTTTGGCTGTAATTAGAGAAATTAGATACCGCTAAAAGCGGGAGAGGTGTTTTACGATGCCATAAAGAAGATCAGAAAATGCTGGGCGACTAAAAAGGAAGGAGGAAGTCCTGATGGCTCTTCGTCATAGAGAATGGAGCAACAGCACCCCCTGTGGCTGGATTCACCTTCCTTGGCACCAAAAAACCAGCTGGACACTGAGACAACAACACTTCCTTTCTGTTTTGTCTGTCTGTGTATTGTCTATACAAAAGTGGCATTGAATGTTTGCCATGTATGTGTACTGTGATCCATGCACTGAGTCCCCTTCGGGGTGAGAAGGACGAAATATAAATAAAGTGTTGTTGCTGTTGTTATTGATGTTAATCTCTGTAATATTTAAAAAGAAAAATCAAGGAGGCAAAATAATGTTTCCTCAAAGTAGTGGTTAATGATGTGTTATAATATATTGTGGATTTCTATATGATACCGTGTTCCTCGTGTTGTTGATGGGAAGGTAAGTCATACCAGTCACGTGACCTTGGAGGTCTCTACGGACAATGCTGACTCTTTGGCTTGGAAATGAGATATGAGACGAGCTCCCCATCCCCAGAGTCGGACACGAGTAGACTTAATGTCAGGGGAAACCTTTTCCTTTACCCATGAAAAGTGGCCTTTTTTGGGGCTTCAACTCCCAGAATTTCCCAGCCAGCAATACTAACTACCTTTCAAGATTCTAACACAAGTACTAGTGACCTTATCACCATTAGAGGGGATGGTGAATGTGTCTGAAGATGGTTGGTACAATTAAATTCACTATTAGACGAAATAGAGGGAACATATATGAGGGCTAAGATATGAGAAGTATAACATTAAAAACAGTGAGATGCACTGTGCTCTGGGGATGTTGGTAAAAACAACAACAGTTTGTAAGAAGATGACAGGACAGCAATTTTAAAGTATTTTCGCCCCTATGTTCGAGAGCAAAATATGTGTTCAAATAGGGCACTCTCAATAGAAGAAGGTCTGGTCCAAGATTTTTTTTTTTCTGAGAGAAGGAAAGAATGACATGGCCATCCCTTTCCTGGGCTCCTTCCACCTAAAAGATGGCTGAACAGTTGGCTGAACGTTTTAGCCCCAGTGGGACAGTATCTTTTACTTTATCTGAAGACATTGGGCAAGTTTAAGGGGTTGAAGGCAGGCTGCCTGGAACATATACTTTTGTACTCCCACAGAGAAGAACAGCTATAGTGATGTTCCCATTAACACCTCAATTTCACCCCACATATGGTACTTGAGGCAACCGCTTCACATTTCCTAATGAAAGTGCTGGATGTGGGAGAAAGAGAAGCATACAAATCCAATTCTACCTAGCGAGAGCAGAAAGGCTATTTCATGTTCCAAGGCAGACTTTTAAAACTCGTGTTGTTTTCAAAAATTCCCTTGTAAACCTGTCTTCCTTTGGAGATGCTGTGTGATATTTCTTTTCAAGGTCAAGGCAAGTGTCAGCCCTTGCTACCTTCCCAACGGTAAAACAGAGTGTGCTTCCAAGAGAAGGCCTAATGAGCAAGGCAAACAGAATGTTTATCTCCCTAAAACCACAATACCTGATTGATGAGTTTCTTCAGAGCAAGCAGCCGCCCATGCAGGGAAGCATCGTGGATAGGAGCCCAGTCGGAAACAAAATCTGTGATGAGAAGGAAAAGCAAGGTTTGGAAAGAAGAATGCCATTCAATCAAATTATCTTCATTTGAACTGCAGCATAGTAAATCTCACATCGCCTAATAGAATTCTTCGAGGTTATGGGTACCTCTGTGTTTAAATGTTCAATTTTTAATGACCAGAAGCAACACTGTTTTATTTCCTAGCCTGTCAACATCATCTCTCAAACCCATTTAATTGAGGAAAGCACCAAAAACTGATAAAAGTTTTGAAGTTAGTCAAATCATTGTCTGCTTACTTTCCTGTGACTTTTGCTAGCTAACAACTCCCAGTATTTCTCACTATTGTTTATGATTGCTGAGGGTTACAATTCAACAAAGTATTAAGACATATACCATATATATTTGAGTATAAATCGAGTTTTTCAACCCTATTTTTAGGCTGATTAAATTGTATATATTATTTCACCTTATATTTCGAATCAAATTATTATTTTATCATTTTACTCTGTTGTTATTATTATTATTAATATTGTATATATTATTTTACTCTATTTTGTTACATTTACATTAATATACTCTTATTATTATTTTATTACATTAATTTTACTCTATAATCACAGTTGGACAATCATATCTTAAATTACAGTTTTATGTAAATATTCAAAAATATTTAATCTCCTGCTGCCTCAGTTAATTTTATTTTATTGGTGTCTATTTTAATTTTGAAATTTACCAGTAACTGCTGCATTTCCCACCTTTGGCTTTTACTCGAGTCAATACGTTTTCTCAGTTTTTTGTGGTAAAATTGGGTGCCTCAGTTTATATTTGAATATATAAAGTCATCTTATACTTCAATATATAAAGTCCAGATTATCTGCTTTGAACTGGATTATATGTCAGGGTAGACTCATATAATCAAATTCAAAGCAGATGATGTGGATTATTTGCTTTCATAATCTGGATTATAGGGTAGTGTAGATCCATCCTAAGAGCCACATAATTCCCACCTACAAAGGTTGTCTGGCCAATATCTCCAAGATTCTGAGATTCCAGACTGAAACCTAAATTATAGGGATGCCCCCCTGAATGCACATGCCAGCTGTATTCCAGCCCCAGTGTATAGTATCCTGCCCTGGTTTGATCCTCTTAGTATCCTGAAAGAAAGCCACACAGTTCCCCCACCTTGAGGTTGCCTCTGTATAAAGGGGCCTTTCTACCGTGTTCACTGTAGCAAATTACTTTAGGTGACATGATGCAGCAGCAGCTGCATTTTGCCCTCCACCATGCACGTAGATTTCTAGATACTGACATGTACATCTTTCATGTTTTCCCATCATTCTTACCACCCACTTGCTCTCCTGCTGGATTACATGTATATCTGGGAAATTATCTTACACGTTCCTTCCATTCTCTCCAATGGCACATGTAGTTGTCCTAGTCATCTTCAAAAACATCCACCATCCCCTCAAATGGTGATAAGGTCACTAGTTCCCTAAAAATACCGAATTCTGATTAGTATAATTATGGCTTGATTAATATTGAAACCTAATTAATATATTCAATAATAAGCTGAGACCTCTATTTAACGTTCTCAGAGATATCTCCTAGTCCCAACTGCCAATCCAGAGATGGAGGTGTAGAAGGAACATCGGTAATGGGATTTGCCATCATCTTAAGTGGATCTCAATAAAAGCAGACCAATGATCAGAGGCCTATATAGTTGTCCTTAATTGGAACACCACCCCCTGGGTTTCCTGGCTAAAGAGAACTGTGTTGCAATAGATCAGAGTACGGAGGAGGCATAAAAAGAACAAGAGAATGTGGGCAGAGCCAAACTGTTCCAAGGTTTCAATAATATTTAACAAGCACTATCAATACAAGCTGAAACACGGTAATGCCAACAAGACTAGAACTGTAAAAAAAAAATTGCTGCAAAGCTTCTTAAAAAAAAACCCCAACGTTTGAAATTACTTTAGCTACTAAGTTTATGAAATTGTGGGTGCTGTAGTTTTACCAGGTCTTTAGCATTCTCTGCCAAAGGGTGCTGGTGCCTCATCAAACTACAAATTACAGTATTGAGCCATTGTAGTTAAAGTGGTATGAAACTGCATTGACTATACAGTGCAGATGTGCCCAAATTCACAAGTCAGTTTTTAAAATCCTAAAATGCAGAGTTTGTTTCCAAAAGTACCAAATCCCATCTGAACAAATTTTACAAGAATTGAAAAAAATGTGCTGAGGATATACATTATTTTTTTTATAAAATGAAAATGTATAAGCCTTGTACCAAAATGAGTTTTGATCTATATATATATATATATATATACACACACACACACACACACATATGTAGAGAGAGAGAGAGAGAGAGAGAGAGAGAAGAATATATATTCTACTCCTTACCAACAATGTGTTACCAATCTATAACTCATTTTGCATTAATAATAATAATAAACTTTATTTATACCCTGCCCCATCTCCCCAATGGGGACTCGTGGCGGCTCACATGAGGCCAAGCCGTACCAACAAATTATAATTAAAAAGATATATACATATAAATTAAAACCATATACAACTAGATATCTAAAATCACAAAATTATTATCATAGAATTATTGTTGTTGTTATTATTATTATTATTTTGGTACCTTTTGGAAACAAACTCCACAAATATAATTCTATGTAATCTTGGATTTTTCAGCATTTGCTCTGAAGATGAGAGGTGATGAAGGTGTATAGGTGGCAGTACAATTCTGGGGCAATGAGGAGAAGCCATATGAAGCTTTCTCTGCTTCCATCCCACCGCTGTTTCTTCATACTATCCCGCAAAAGGCTTTGCATTGTATAAGATAAACATTACACTATTGTAACTCACCAAAGGTTACTTTCACAGTATACATTTATAGCATTCTAAGTCAATTTTACCTGCCATAGCAGATTTCTTTGGGAGGGTGGTATTTAAAATTATTGTTGATGTTGTTGTTTATTATGTTTGTTTATACCCCACTTTTCCTCTCCACAAATGACTCAAAGTGGTCAGGGAAAATTCTCACACAGAGAACTCTAGGACCTCACCAAACTCCCAAGAGTCCGTAGGATGCAACCATAGCAATTACAGCAAAATAATATTGCTATAAGTGTATAATGTGTTTCTCCACCAAATTAACAGGGATGTCAAGATAAAATACACAGAGGATTAGCCATTTGCCACTAAAGACTTTTGCTTCCATGTAAATAGCAAGTTTGTTTGTCTATCACTGGTTCTATCACTAGCTACGTGATGAATGTGAAAATGCTTTAATTTAATTTTTGTATGCATTGCTTTGCCGGAGACAAAGCAGGGTAAGGTAAAGGTAAAGGTTTCCCCTTGACATTAAGTCCAGTAGTGTCCAACTTTGGGGGTTGGTGCTCATCTCAATTTCTAAGCCGAAGAGCCGGCACTGTCCGTGGACACCTCCAAGATCATGTGGCTGGCATGGCTGCATGGAGAGCCATTACGTTCCCCACCCAAGCAGTACCTACTGATCTACTCACATTTGCATGTTTTGCTAGGTTGGTAAAAGCTGGGGCTAACAGTGGGAACTCACCCTGCTCCCAGGATTCGAAACGCCACCCTTTTGGTCAGCAAGTTCAATAGCTCAGCAGTTTAACCCACTCCGCCACCAGGGGCTCCTCGAAGCAGGGTACAAATGTAAAATTTAAAATGCACCTAAATCACATCGTAAGAAGAGATTTAAAGCTCCATGTGAATTAAAAGTTAGAAAGTCACATTCTACATTTGCCATTGTTCCTGTATGACTTCAAGTTGTTTCCAACCTATGGCGACTCTAAAGTGACCCTATCACTAGCAAGACTTATTCAGAAGAGTTTGCCATGGCCATCCTCTGAGGCTCAGAGAATGGGACTCCCCTAAGGTCACCCTGTGGGTTTCCATGGCTGAACAGCTATTTGAACCCTGGCTTCCAGAGTCAAGGGCCCCCTGGTGGTAGAGTGGGTTAAACTGTTGAGCTGCTGACCTTGCTGACCGAAAGGTTGGCAGTTCGAATCCAGGGAGAGGGTGAGAACCTGCTGTTAGGCCCAACTTTTGCCAACCTAGCAGTTCAAAAACATGCAAACTTGAGTAGATCAATAGGTACCACTTCTGCAGGAAGGCAAGAGCGTGCCATGCAGTTATGCTGGCTACATGACCTAGGAGGTGTCTATGGACAATGCTGGCTCTTCGGCTTGGAAATGGAGATGAGCACCACCCCCCAGAGTTGGACACGACTAGACTTAATGTCAAGGGAAACCTTTACCTTCCAGAGTCAGATACCCATTTCTGAACTCCATGTTCCAAAACTCTTTGGGATGTTCTCACAGTAGTTAATGTGGAACCACAGTGTACTGAGAAATGAGCCCCAATATGGAGAGGTCTTTTTTGTTTTGTATTGATGTTATAGACTTAAACATGTTAGCAAAGACACCATCAACGTAGTCTACTGATAACAGCAGAAGAGACCCACGCATGTGAATAAGGATTAGGGTTACTCTCTCCTCTAGTCCAGAAAATTGGCACTGTCTTTCAAAATATTATAGTTGTATAGACATTGAATGTGAAATGTAAAATGTAAGTGGAAATGATTTCTAGTATACTATTTGTATACACTATAACTTCTGGATCTTCAGGACTGGGATCTGTGATTTGATTTGTTCATGTCTGACAAAATATGTCCTCTCTGGGTATTTTCTACTTTCTCCAGGACATATCTATAGTATTCTTGGGTCAGATATCCCGTATTCCAATAAGGTTTGCTATTATCCATGGTTTCACATATCCACAAAGTCATAGCTCTAGGAACATATCCCCCACAGATAAGGGGGATTATCTAGGTATAATGGCACTTTCTTTATAGAAAAACAGGTCACTCCCTAAATACCTTGTAGTCTACAAAGTCAATAATGGAGGATGATTACAGAATAGTCCTCTTCCACTCACTGAGATTTCCATCATCCCCAGTCAGCAAGGTCATTGGATATGGATATAATGGCTGAGGATGATGACTGTAGGGTTCCAGCATATCTAGAAGTAGCCCCTGGTGGCGGAATGGGCAACGTCCTTGCAGATGGCCAATTTTCTCACACCAGAAGCGACTTGCAGTTTCTCAAGTCACTCTTGACACAAAGGGGGAGCATATCTAGAGCGCATAAAGCTACCACAGAGTCCAGAGATGAGAGAGTGCGGATCACAATTATATGTGATGGGAATTTTAATATTGTAAACAGCAAGTCTTATCATATAAATGTTTGTAGGCATTTTTGAATATTTAAAGAAAGGCACTCATTCTCAGTCAGTTCACAAAAGGAGCCCCCGGTGTTAAACCTTTGTGTCAGCAAGACTGCCAACTGAAAGGTCAGTGATTCGAATATGGGGAGCAGGTTGAGCTTCCATCTGTCAGCTCCAGCTCCTCATGTGGGGACATGAGAGAAGCTTCCCATAGGATGGTAAAACATCTGGGCATCCCCTGGGCAACATCCTTGCAGACAGCCAATTCTCTCACACCAGAAGCAACTTGCAGTTTCTCAAGTCGCTCCTGACATGAAAAAAAAGTTAACAAAAAACTATAAATGTGGTATTTAGTCATCCCATTTTTTAAAAAAAACAACAAATCACCTATTTGCAAAAAGAACATCCTTTATAAAGGAACACCAACTGTTTTGGGAAAAGCAACCCCTCCTTTCCCCCAAATTAACTGCACAGCTATGTATCTGGTCATCACATTATGCCATCTAATACAAATATACATCTAGCAGCAGGGCAACTTCACAAAGCAATTCATGAGTCAGACTTTTATGTCTCTCAGGGTTGTTTTATTTTAAAGAAAGCAGGTTCTATAGCAAGCATGGGCAAACTTTGGCCCTCCAGTTGCTTTGGACTTCAACTCCCACAATTCCTAACAGCTTACTAGCTGCTAGGAATTGAAGTTCAAAAGACCTACTAGCTATTAGGAATTGTGGGAATTGAAGTCCAAAACACCTGGAGGGCCCAAGTTTGCCCATGACTGCTCTATAGTGAGTGTTATTGTGCATAGCCCACACTGTTGTATTAAGCATTTTACAACTCAATCCTATTATGCATGTGTATTCAGAACTTCAGTCTTATTGACTGGAAGGGTGCATTGTCCCAGGTAAAACTGCACAGTGTTGACAGCCCCAGTAACTTTTTGTATTCTTGCTCCAGATATATGATGTTTTGCATTTCATATTTGTATTGTCACTATTTATTCATTGTAAGTTGTGCTGCAGACAACTTATATATCATCAAGGGTAGCATAACATATCATCAAGGGTGGCACAACTTTTTGTATTCCTGCTCCACGTTATGTTTTTGCATTTCATTGCTACCATTTTTTTATTTGAAGTAAACAACTTTCTATACAATCAAGGGTGGCATGCAAAGTTTCTAAATAAATACAGAGCAGTTAAGTATCCTAACACACCTCTCCCATGGTTCTTCCACTGTGAACACTTTATTTTACATAGAGCAAGATTACTCACCACCCATCAATGGATTTGGTCGCAAAGGTACATGATGAGACTGGCTTCCAGGTCCTTGGGATGAGTGAGAATCTGCATTTGCTCCTTCCATTGCAACACGCCTGGATACTGTTATTTCACTTCACAGTTTGAGATCATGCGAGCTCAAATACCATCTTGCCTGTTGGGGGAAAAACAAACATGTTCCAATGAGTGATTTATTTTTTAAAATCTGTGGGTAGGTTTTTTTTAAAAAAACACCTGGTCGAAGACTGGAATATGAATGCCAAACCCAAGTCCAGAGCAACCCAAATACCTTGGCATTGCAGTTTAACAGAACACCTCTTCATTGGCTGAGTAACAGAAGTGGAAAAAAGATTTCAGGCACACAGAACAAAGTGAGGGATGTGGTTGATGTCATATCCTTTCCAAACTCATGTCCAATCAGAAAGTCTGCCTGCTTGTTTTTATAAGAGAGGAACTTCTCTGTTGCTCAAAAAAAGCACAAGACAGAAAGAGCCAGTTTAACTAGCTCAGCAAACTCTGCCTGCAGGAGATATATAACAGAAAGAGGGGGAGGCAGGGAGGCAGAAGCAGGGAAAATGGGAGGAAGGGAGAGTCCTGCCCTGCATTATCACCAATTATGTTGCTTTTAAGACATACCCTTGCAGGCCTTTGAAAACAGCATGCAGAAATGGCACACTGAATTATTTTCCACACAGAAAAAGCAATCATGCAAGGCTGATAATATTGAAACCACATGTTGCAAACTCTGTGTTTTGAGCAAATCCTATTACAATCCACATGCCAATTTTATCCTACAGGGCATCAGCGAGACATGTTGGATTAAAAATACCATCATGTGGCCTGGGGGTGATGGGAGATGTAGTTCAGCAACCAAAAATTTAAAAAACCCAAAAAACACAAATGTGGGTCAGGTTGGACTGTAGCAGTCCCAGTACAATATTGGGCAGGCTTCTTTAATAATCTGTTCTATATAGTCAGCCCTTCACATTTTATGGGTTTAGGGATGCAAGACCTTTGCAAAAGTAGATGAACTGCAAATTTTAAAAAAACTATTTTGCTTCCCTTAGAGAACATCTCTCTAGGCCAGTGTTTCTCAACCTGGGTATCAGAACCCCGGGGGGAGTCACAAGAGGGGTTTCAGAGGGGTCGCCAAAGACCATCAGAAAACATATATTTCTGATGGTCTTAGGTACCCTTTTGGCAGAGAAGACTGAATATCTCTCCACCTGTCCTTCTTTTCCTTTTTGGTGTTGGTGAACTACAACTCTTTGTACTTTGAGATTTGTACTTTGTAGTTTTTAACTGTTAATTTTATATGTTTCTATATGACTGTTTTTATCTTGTGATGTATTGTATATGGGCACTTGTTGCCGCTTGTTCACCGCCTCGAGTCGCCTTCGGGCTGAGAGAGGCAGTATAGAAGCATGGCAAATAAATAAATAAATAAATAAATATGTCCCATCTCGCAGTCTAAGATCATCTGGGGAGGCCCTGCTCTCGCTCCCGCCAGCATCGCAAATGCGGGCGGGTGGGGACAGAGACAGGGCCTTCTCGCTTGATGACCCCTCACCTATGGAGCACTCCCAAATGAAATAGGATCGACTCCATCTCTCCTCGCTTTTAGAAAAAAGATAAAGTTGTGGTTCTGGGACCAGGCCTTTGGGCAGCAGATGTAAATTGTACCTTTAGATTTGACTGGATTGACAATGTGCTCCGCTTGATGGCTTTAATTAATTATTGTTGTATGTAGTAGTTTTTTAATGTTTAAATGCCTTTTAATGACATTGATTAGTCTATATGGTGTATTTTTATATTGTATTGTGGTGTTGCGGCCTGAAGTGCTGCAAATGTAAGCCGTGCTGAGTACCCCTGCGGGGGTGAGAAGCTACAGAGTACAAATACCATAAATAAATAATAATAAATAAACTCCCAGAATTCAAAAAACAGCCCCCCCCCCCCCATCCCACCAGTATTCAATGTTGGCCATGTGGGTAGTGTGCCAAGTTTGGTGCAGATCCATTGTGGGCTGGCTTCATAATGCTCTTTGATTGTAGGTGAACTATAAATCCCAGCAACTACGACTCCCAAATGTCAAGGTCCATTTTCCCTAAACTCCACCAGTGTTCACATTTGGGCATATTGAGTATTTGTGCCAAATTTGGGCCAGTGAATGAAAATACATCCCGCATATCAGAGATTTACATTACGATTCACAGCAGAAGCAAAATTACAGTTATGAAATAGCAGTGAAAACTATTGTATGGTTGTATTCCCTTAATACAATGAGGCATTGTATTAAGGGGTCACAGCAATAGGAAGATTGAGAACCACTGCAATGGATCCTCCAACACCACTCAATACTCAACGTCTGCTGGAAATTGAATAATTCTGGAGGACCTCCACTAGGAATGTCTAGGTACTCGGTTGCAGTTGAAGCAGAATAGGGAGTTATGGAACTCCAAGTACCAATCAAATCTTACCAAGCTGCTTGTACGCGCGGGTTCTAGGATGAGGGAGAACACACGACAACTGTGAAATAGGTGAAAATCAAAAAATTTTTATTCTGGCACCAGCTGGTGGGCTTTGCCAGCAGAACACAGCTGCAGGTAGGGGCAAAAGACCCCGTCACATCTCATACAAAGACATTTATACCTCAATGGAGTCACTTCAGTTAAGCCCACCCCTTCTTCATGGATAAAAACAATCATAATTGGCTGGTGATTACTGGTGCTTACATGACATTTTATTAATCCAATAAACACTGCATAAATTATTAGCATCATCTCTCTGTCATACCTAAGAATGAGAACAATAGCCATCTATTAGTTATTTCTTTCTCACAGTGCAAGCTATCAATGCTGAGTCTCTCTGTTCCTGACTTGAAACAATATTTCCGGGCTCCGTGCCAGCAGCGGAGAAGGACGGACTCTTTGCCATGCGCAGTGGTGTTTCCATTCACATTAAA